>VURO01024819.1:7921-31425 GCA_015108175.1 Pelvicachromis taeniatus
ATAACTAGAAAAAAACAAACAAAAAAAAAAAAAAAAAACAGCACATGACTATGCATTAAATCTAATATTTATGTATAATGTCTGATAGCATTTTAATTTAATATAAAATAAAATGTCCTAAAACACACAGAACCTCACAGGATGCCCTGTCTTAGTTTCTTGGATATTTGCAGCTTCACTATTATTTGTTTGGTTCACTGTATTGCAACATTAGATGAAAAAAGTACAGCTCTGCCAAACACCAACAATAGAGCTTTTGTTCAGAGTGAAATTCCTCCACCACTCAGTGGTTGCAGGTCATCACTTGACCGGCATCACCATGGTGACAGAATAAGGATCGGTTTAGGAGGGAAAGGTTGCTAATTTACAGCAGCCTGAACAGCGACGCTTGACTGGTCCTGATTCAAGGACAGGGATGATTCATACAGACTCCGGTCCCGGGAGTGACACCCCCCCCCCATGCAGTCATAGCCAATGGCAATGAGGCCCTTAAGCAACAAAAGCTTGGAACTGACAGTTAGCCTTGGTGAGAGGGAGGGAATGGATACCAAAACGATGAAACAGAAAGCGCATATATTCTCAGTTTAGAATACAATAAAAGCACAAACATTAAAAAGAATGCACCACCAACAGTTGAGGCCATAAACACAAACTATTCTATTCAGCTCCTCAAAACAAAACTCATACAACATGCAGACACACTTAAAATAAGGAAACATGGAGATGCATTCCCTCAGTTTGATCCCGCCACCAACAGCTAACAGCATCTTGCCAACTGCTTGGCCTTCCTTTCTTGCACACCAAGAGCTGAGAGTCTGTTAGTATTGCTTTGTGATCACTTTAGGCTACCAAAAGCAAAAACCTGAAACTTTTCCAGAGCTGAAAACCATGGGCGGTGACATGTGCAACCTCTCCTATTTGTGCCTGTCAAGTGTGCGTTGGCTCTGATGAACTGGCACTATTACATTCCACTCCCACACCTCAGTCTACTGCCATTATATTCCCCTACACTATTTCATGCTCCCTCCCACACCTTTCTATCTCCGCCAGCTCTCCGAGCTCTGTTCATGAACAGGGCATGAACAGACCAACATCTCAGCGTCATATATATCTCTACCACAAAAAATGCCCATGGATGAACTTTTCATTTTAATCTACAGCGCCTATATTATTTGGAGCAAGCAGCAATCAATGGGGGGGGGAGGACGTGGTTGTTTGAGAAGCTATTAGCAAACTAAAAGGATACCAATAGTGAATAGCAGCTCGGGGACTTTTAATCACTCCGCCATTCTTTGTTCTTTATATATCAAGCTGACACTATATATTAATGTCTAGTTTACAGGCACTGTTATTGGAGAGGCTGGAGTTACTACTATGTGCCACTGTATATACAGCCCCGTTTGAATTGCTGGCGTTTATTGGCCCACTAAATGGCAAGGCTGTGAAGACAGGTTGTTGAATACACAGTGCTTATGCAAAATAGCAGATGCAGTGCTAGTGGATCTATCTAGAAGTTCTTACACAGCCTTAGGAGGATATAACAAATAGAAAGCTGCAGATTACTCTCTGTGGGAGGGGAGCATCCCTGGAGTTTAAAATGAGGGATTTGACTTCTCAGAGAGCGCGCTCACTATACCAGCTAGAAGGTTAAAACTGCTTATTGTACTGCCGGTGTGGATTGAAAAGGGTTTGTGGACATGTGCCTGTGGTGGCCAAAATGAAGCTTTTTAGCATATTAGTGTTTTAGTTGGACAGGCGTTTTTGCAATGCGCCAAATTCCACTGACAAGCACTGAGAAAACAAGTGATTCTCACTGAGAGGCTTATCGAAATGTACAAAAGAAACTGGCAGATTTAATTACACACTGTCCAGTTATCTAAAAAGCTGTGATTCAGTTGAATTTTTCCAGATCTTGGATCATGTTTAATGGGTGGGCTAACTTTCATCAAACCAGTCTGGGTCAGAGGTGATACTAGCTGCCAATGTTTTGACAGTATACTCATGTAGCAGATTAATGTTACGCGTCAGCTCGGTGCCCAGTGTCTCACTCTGACTGACAGCTCTCTGGGGACCTGCAGGCCAATGATTCCTCCTGAGGAGACGTTAGTGAAGACCATAATAATGAAAAACATGTATATTAGGACAGTGCAGTTTACAGGTCCCCACACGAGCTGCACAGTGTTTTTAATGAGACATATTCAGTTGGCTTATTTATTGCTTGTTTCTACTGGGGTTTGAACATAGCCAAATAAGCATACCATACAATACACAATAGGGCAGCGTGAAAGCAAGGGTCTACCCTTGGGTGCAATTCCCTAATTTTAACGATGACGCAAGAGACCCTTGTGTCAAAGATACTATAAATAGCTACGTTTGCAATGCACATGTAACTGGCTTTCTCTTGCAAACAATGTCAATGTATTCTATGATGCAATCTGAATGTAAACATCCTTAAATAGTTTCGGGTTTGCAGACCCGACGTCACCCCTTTTGTTCAAAGGAGGAGCTCAATTAGTGTTGTGAGGCATTCAAAGTGTTTGTGAATCACAGGCTGTGCAGTCTTCGGGAGTTTAAAGATTTATTATTTGCCCAATTATTGCCCTGATATTAAAACAAATGTAGTCTAGGGGAGAGGCAGCAGAGAGGGCATAAATCTTACTCATGCAAATTTGAAAGCTTATGCTAAAGTTAATGCAGGGTTTTAGAGCTTTGCTGCTGCATGCTTCATACAGTTTTTTGTGCATGAAAACACAACAGGGGGGGAAAAAAAAAACAATTCTTTGATGGCTGTGACTCTACAAAGCATGCCTTATCTTCAAAAATGCACAAAGCCAGCTGAGAGGTTTTTGAAGCCCTCAAATCGTCCCCTGGCCCTTCTGTTCCTACCTTTACATCACCCCTCCCCCATTTCTCACTTCTAAACTTTAATTAAAAAAAGGACAAGATGAATTGTCTTTGAGATGGGGGAGGTGTGAGTTTTAATCATTATCACACTTTTCGACAGTCTCCACGCCATCTGATACTCTGTCTGCTTGTGTTAATTAACGCGTAATGATGCCGATGTGAGCGACGTTTCAACTGCTTTTCTTAAAAACCTCTAAGGGTAATCTCCGGTTTGTAAAACAGGTCAGCTGCTGTGGTTGAAGCTGTGCTCATCACTTTTGTTCCGAGTCCTTTAACTCGTCAAGCGCCTCGACCTTCAGAAAAGTTGTGTGTGTCCTGACAGCATTATTTTTCACATCAAATATGCAGAACAGCCAGCTTCTGACACACTGTAGCTCTGTATGTGCATCTGGCTGTGTGTTAGTGTGTGTGTGTGCTTATCCACTCATGCACATGCTCTTTTGGATATGCAGAGAGGCTCTCTTGTTCTCAGTAAGGGCTCCCCCAACATCTGGACCTGTATGTCCTTGTATGCCCTGCAGCAGTGTTTCAATAAAAGTTCGTTTCAGATGCAAACATGCACAAACATTGACTGCACTCCATCGTCTGCTGTAAGAAGAAGGGAGGACTGGGGAGCGAAAGAGAAGCTCGGCTGTGGAAAACCAGCTTTCAAGTCATTTCTGTTTCCAGAGTTGTACCGGTTGGCCTCAGGGCCCGACGTGATAGATGCTGCTCTCATCCTCTCGAGCTTATCGCTACCCCTCACTCACTTTTATCCAAATCCCTTCCTTTCTCTGCCAAATCGCCTGTCTCTCTTTGCTTACCTCCATCTTCCTGCCCATTGCTATTCATTGCTTCCTGCGACTCCATTTCTGGTTCACTATATTATGTTTATGTGGTGCCCCTTTCCATTTCTTTATCTCCGATATCCATTACAGCAGACCCATCCCACTCCTCCTTCTATCTCACTGTGCGATGATTGCACAAATGCATTTATAGGAATTGTGTATTGTCTGCCACTTTGGCACCTTTCTGCTATTCCAAAAATCAATTACCTATCCAATAAAACATTAAACAGTAAAAGCAGCTCTGTGCTCTGCTCTGTTAGTGCCTAACTGCGCTACATTGTTTAAAATCACTCAGATGAGAACTAAAAACACTGGAGGCATAACAAAGCCAAGAGGATGATGCTGCCTTTGTAGATTTCATTGCCTGACCCCTCCAGGGTAAGGATAACCAAATCCTAGCAGGTAAATGCCGTCATGATCTATCCACTGGCATACTTGGGAGGCGATTTCTCACTACACTCATTAAAATAGAAGATCCATGTGTAGAGACACTGAAGCAAGTAATTATGAGTAAGGAGAAAGAGTGGTTGAACAGTGCAAGCGAGGAAGAGGATGGAGCAAGGAGGGAGATGGTATGGTCGGGTGGCTGAGAGCAGATATTGTATGCCTTATCAGTCACCTCCAGGTCTTTGCTTATTATAAAGAGAGGCAAAGTCAGAGTCCAATGTAAGGTGAGAGTGAGTGTGTGATCTGAACAATCCTCATGTTGTGGGGACCTAAATGTGTTTACATGGTCACGTTATGAGATCGGGGCTTCCTTATAGAAACTAAAAACAAGTCCCTGTGACATTAAAATAAATACACTGACGATTGGACACAAGGTTAAGTTTAGTAAGTCTGCACGAAATTAATGCAAAATGTCCTCTGAAGTGACCGATGTATGATTGTGAACATCTGTGTGCAAATGGGAAAGAGTCAAACCACAGCGATGCTTTCACTCCAGCAGCGTGTGATCATTAAAAAAAAAAAAGAAAAAAAGAAAAAGAAATAAATACCAAAACAAAGAGAAGAAAAATGGAACTGATCTTCCTCGATCCTTTTCTGGGACCAACAGAGGAAAGAGCTCACAACTCTTTAGCACTTGCACTTTACGTAATGCTACAGTACACAAGACATTTAGGTTATTTGCTCTCCACGCACACAAATATTACCATAAAACCTGCACTGACAGGACGTCTTGAGGGACTACAACAACACACCCAAACAAACTCAGGTTAGAAGTTGGTGCACAGACACGTTTCTGTGAAATCCCCAAACTAGATAGCTGAAAATGCAAGCTTTTTGGGCGGGGTTTTGTTTGCGATAAGAAAAGGATAAAAGTTGGCACTCAATCACCTGCAGATAGTTTAGAGGTAGATGCATCCTGAGAAACCACTCCGTCAACTATTGCAGCGCTTATAATAGAATTGCTTCTAGACAGAACACTTTCTCTCTGTAGTTAATGGAGCCAAATAATTGCACCCGGGACCATCAAAACTCCCAGTCATGTATCACTTGATAGATCTTCACTGAGCCCATATTGATGCAGTTGGACATTTTATGACATAATGTAACAGAGTTGTAAAAGACAAATGCTTTCTAATGCATTTGGAAACAAAAAAAAATAAAAAAAATCATCTAACATTAGGTTTTCTGTTTGATCTCTGCAACTCTCCATACAGTGTGAAGCAATGCTTCCTGAGAGCTAATGCTTCAGATGCTAAAACTATAGGCAGCAGCATTCTTCCAGCAAGTCGTGGAGTTGGTATTGTTCACTTGTCAACAAGCAAATGGAGTGGACACAGATATCGATCAATATTTCTGCTATTCAGCATTCTCTGCACTGGGCTGTGGAGGACAGGCTTCTAATTACAGATAGACTGCCTTCTCGCTCCGTCTCTTTCATAACATAAGCAAGAAGAAATAATAGAAATACGTTCATTAATTCGGCTTCACAAAATTGGAAAAAAGAAAAAAAAAAAGTCGACCAACTCCAGCTTATTAATTTTGACTTGAAAATAGTAGTTTTTGCAGGAAAATTAGGCAGAATAATTAGCTTGAGCAGCTACAGCGTGTACTTTGTCAACAGGGGCAGCAGCAAAAAAGCTGGACAAAACTTTTTGACGTCTGCTGTGCGACTGCTGCAGTGCTCCGCCCATGTTTAGCAGACATGTTTTGCCTTTTGAGTTTCAATCACGTTTCTGCTGAGGTTGCTTGACCCAGTCCTGGTAATACAGCAGTGTGTAGTGGGCTAAAGACGCTTAGCTTGTTTTTGTTTGTGTTACTTTTGACAGACTTTTGTTCTTAAAGTATAAATCAATACGACAACAGCCTCTTGGCAGGACAGTGATATACTGATTTTTTATTATTATTATTTTTAAAACATGAACGAACACCTGACAGCAGGTCCACATTGGGTTTCCGGTGGTTATACATGCATCAGGATTAGACTGCTGGCAGAAATCACAGGCTTGCCAATGGAAGAACAAGTGAGGTGTTGACAGCAGCTGGCTGTTGTGCCAGGAAAATAAGAATGCCAGATATAAGTGCTACCTGACAGTGAATAAGGCACTGGCTGTACCACAAGGCATCATTCTCACTATCAGGGATCATCCTGCCACTACCTGAATTACACTACAAGTCGACACACTGCCATCAAACATTACACTAATGATGCTGTGGCGTGCGTCTCTGTGTTAAATAAAGGCACAGTGAGGGGTTTTTTTCTCCAGTGTTGTGGGAATAAAATCACAGCAGCTTATGTCTTCTTTGCCATAAAGTTTAATCTGTCAGTGGCTTTGTTATGAAGAGTAGACTGCAGAATCTCTCTCTTAAGTGATGTCTCCAGAAGATCACATTTTGTGACACACTGAGTGACTAAACGCTGCAGCTCTCCTATCCAGTTCAACAGCGAATCTACAAGCTTCCACGTGTTTGGAAATCTGCTGCAAAGTTTACTGCCAATGTTTCAGATAAGGCAGAAATGTGCTTTGAATTTGTCTTGCATACAGAAAAAAAATGAAGATTAATAATTGCTTTTTGCCATGAAGGACCAGCTTTAATGAGACTAGTTTGGTGGAGTAACACCACGAGAGAAAGGCTGATATAAGGTGTGCCTCACTTTTGTGTTAATGGTATTAAGATATTCTCCAAAACAGTCATGGCTTTAACTGAGCTGAACAACCACAGGAGAGAAACACATGCACAGCTGTGATCGCGTGTGCTCCTAAGCACTAAATGCGATGGAATGCCTTCAATGATACACTGTATTGAAATTGATGCGTGCATGGATGCCACCCCATTGCCCCTCTCAAAGGGGGAAATGGGGTGGCATCAACCCCCTTGGTCTATGATTAGCTCCTCCAGTGCACACCCAACCAAAGCCACTGGACTACGTTCAATCTTACAATCCACAACACCAAAAGATCACACGATTCCTTTAATGTACTTTTACTTTATTTAAGAACTTGCCTTGCTATGCTATTTTCTGCTTTTACTGTATGTGGATACAAATAATATACTTTGTAGTCCCAAATACTGTAATTTCCGGACTATAAGCCGCTACTTTTTGCACAAGCTTTGAACCCTGCGGCTTATTGTCCGGTGCAGCTTTTCTAAGGGTTTTTCCTGATTTTTGTGACATCGTAAGAGGATTTGTTTTGGTTTGTTCCGCCATTTTGCCTGGCGAAAAGGCATGTGATCAGACATGGAAAAGAGTGATATGTTGGTCACATGTCCGTCCGCTAGCCAAAGTACGAATTAGCGCAAAAAAGAGACTAGATTAGCAAGCTGGCTCTTGCTGGCCCTGTACCCATATCTGCAGCAGGTCTCCAAGGTGAACAGCCTCTGGCATGTTAGAACAAGGCAGCTAAGGGAAGTCGGCAAGTCAGATCCATAACTTCGGGATAAGGATTGGCTCTAAGGGCTGGGTTGGTCGTGTGGCAGTGCGCGGCCTGCTTCGCAGGGCTCTTCCGAGGCTGGTGGACCTCCGCCGCTACTAGCACCGCCACTAATAGCGCCGCCACTAATAGCGCCGCCACTAATAGCGCCGCTACCACTAGCGGCGGGCTAGTAGCGGCGGTGCACGGCCCGCCTCGCGCTGAGGCTGGGGGAGCAGTCGCTCTGTCGCCCTCCACTGACAGAAGCGCATTGCGTGGCCCGCCTCGCGTGGCATGGATGTCTACGGTGCGTCGTACGACGAGGGTCTTCACGAGGCGGTGTCCCATAATAAAATGTGTTCCAAAACAGTCATCGCTTTCCTGACAATCCCCTTTGTGTATATTCTCTTACATATGATAATTAGACATTAAAACACCTGCGGCTTTTAGTCCGGTGCGGTTAATGTATGAAGAAAATATGATTTTTTTCATAATTTCAAATTGTGCGGCTAATATTCAGGTGTGCTTTGTAGTCCGGAAAATACGGTACTTATTTTATAGTCGTTGTTACTTGTTATTTTGCAGTTTAATTGCAATATTATAGTTCAAGCTCCCGAGCAATATATAGCTTATTAAAATCTTCAATAGCTTCAACATTAAAGAGATAAACACATCAATAAATCAGTAATTATTATCCAACAAGTGTTACTGCCACATAATGAGGTACATTTACTTTAGATACTTTCGATATATTCTGAATATACAACTTTGTGAACTATTAAGCTGCTTTAATAGGATTCTTTTTTAATTAAGTAGAAAGTCTAAACACTGTTTTCTATTATCTGACACAAGATTAAGTTTAAATTCTTGCGCAGCGCCACTTTTCATATAACAAATCTGCAACAGGACACAGGGCTTTTATCTCCGTATCACTCTAAAAGCTTATTATATACAACACATAATTAATCTTGGTAATTACGGTGTGTGTAAAATTGATTGGTATTTGTTTGCTGCCGTCATTTGATTTTTGACCTTTTATTTATTCATATGCAATTCATATGATAATTAAACCTGGTGCTTGCACATCTTAGTTTGCAGTTCTCACATTTGCACATTACACTCCAAAAATGCATAATCAACATGAAACATATACATATGCATTATAGATGAGTTTGTTTTATAGATGATGAAGTAGATGGTTTATAAAGTAAATATGCGTAAATATTATACGTAGCACTGTGTCCTGGTATATTTTTCTATATATTATACATCTGTATGGAATCTATAACTGTTTGATATTCTTACATGCTTCAATCATGCAAATCATGCTTTATGGTATTTTACCAAGACCCATCCTGTGTGTATGTTTGAGTCTACATGCCTCAGTAGATGTTGTATTTAATAAAAAATTTAATTAAATAAAAAAGAAAAACATTACCTGCTGTCGTCAAGCAAATCTCCTCGTCACTGTTGTCCTGACAGTTGTCCTGTCCATTACACAAGAAGCTGCGGTCCACACAACGGCCATTTCGACACTTAAAGCGAGCCTCTGAGCACACCAAGGGGTTCTCCGCTGTGGTCGAATCAGAGCAGAGGTCAAGGGTCTGCTGTTAGCTCAAACTGAATTACAGGGAAAAGTTTTCCACTCACATTCATCTGCAGTTTCTGACAATTTCTTTAAAGCCAGATAAATATTCTATGGTAGCATTTTAGCAGAAAATATGAAACTTTTAAGAACCATCAACAAGTAAAGAATTTAATAGGTGGAGTTTGATACAAATCTAAAATGTAGAAGAAAGCACAAAACCTTTTTAAAACATTCAGTCCTGCAGAGAACTACCACTCCTTTTCCAGTACGTTCTGGTTTTTGTCTTTGTTCAAGCCTCTGCAAAATGAGGCATAATTATCTTGTGAGAAGATCCAGACAATTACACAGTTGTGACGCAGTATGCGCCGGGAGCATAGAGCAAAGCTCCATTTAAATGGCTAGATTAGATTTGTGAGCATGGCGCCCTGCAGGCTAGAAACACTGCCTCTGACAATGGTGAGTGATTGGCTCCAATCACATTCCCCACTGGGAAAGCAGCAAAGGGGTCATGTGAAAACCAGTTATACTCTAAAAAAAAACTAAAACAACCAAAACCCACCTTGTGTTATCACTGTTGTACATCTACTACAACAGCACTAGGGTAAAAGAATATTTACACTGTTAAACAGATGTAAAAACAACAAAGATAAAATGAAGCATAACCATGGAGTTATGAGCAATGCATAAAAACAATATTATACCCTTGTCAACACTATTATAGGCAGATCTGCCAAATTCGTTTTTTAAAGATTGAGAGACAGCAACTCTGCAGAACTCGGACTCTTTATAGAAAGACTTTTCCACTCTCAAAGTAGGGATGTAACTAAAAAGTGCCAAATAGTGTTGTGTCTGCAGAAGCTGATTGTGCCCACCGTGTTTCCACCAAATATACCACAGCATACTTCTGAAGACACACAAAAATGGATCGCCACTCGTCTCCACTAAAAATACATGGGTTCACAGCTTTGATGGAAGCTTCACAGAGCAGATCAGATCACTCCAGACAGTAAAGTCAGCTTGGCATTTCATAACCCTGCTGTACCATAGTAGAGAAGCACCAAAGACAGTTTTAAGGCACATAGGGTTGTGCGAATATGACGCACTTCAAAAACCCAGCAATGTGTTAAAAAAATGATCAGAAAGAATCAAACTTTTGACAGCGTAAATTGGTGGAAGTTTGTTCTGCTGAGAATAAAGTAACTTCCACAGGACAAATCAGGAAGCTCCTGTAAACCACTTTAAACTCAATAAGGCACCTGTACTGGTGGGATTACTCCTGGGAATGCAGTGCAACTCTCTACCAGTTCTCATGCAGCTCGTCCAGCTTTTCTCACGTATTCTTTAGCCAGAAAAGCCTATTTTCAAGCGAGAAGATGATTATAAGCTTGTTTTATGAGTGCAGGAGACACATGCTGTCAGGAACTTTAGGGGGGAGAAAAAAAAGTGAAGTGAGATCTTGCAAAGTTACATAACTGAAACTCTGAATAAACCGTGGGCTGGTACAGCAGACAAGGTTTTCAAAACCTGTCAAGTGCTTGTAAAAAGTTGGACAGAGCAGACAAAAAGCACAGCTTCTGAAACGCAGTGTGGTTTGTTGAAGCCACATGGTGGAAACCTGTCTATAAAAACAGCTGCATCAAGATGTGGAACTTAGAGAAGAATATGACCTACAAGGTAAAGTGAAGGTATTTCAATGGTGTGCACACGATCCAGATTGTAAACCTAACCAGACGGATAGTAGATTTAATACCTGGATCGCAAAGAGTATTTCAACATTTTATTCTATAACAGCTGAAGGGACCCTGAAAAACTTACAAGACCTCCAAACAGGCACATGACCTAGAAAAGCAAGATTTCTATAGATACCTTCAACTTTGACCAAACCATCAAAAACCACATGCATAATGATGACCCAGCGATTAAAGAAATTTTAAGAGTAATATACTCCCTTCAGAACAGGAGCATTACATCAAGGTTATATAAATCTAGGCCGTCGTGTGAGACTCACTGCAGTTTTCCTCGTCGCTCCCGTCAGGACAATCGCTGAAGCCGTTGCAGCGGAAGCGTCCAATGATGCAGTGGACACCGTTAGCGCAGGCAAAGAATGTAGGAGGACACTTTGACTTGACCTTAGCTAAAGATATAAGGGTTGGGGGAAGTGGTGAAAAACAGAACAGTGAATTAGTGTGTGCATGACGCAGAGATGGTGCAGAAATCTTTCAAACATCATCTTTTATGACAGCCTTGCCTTGCCTGTGATGAACAAGGTAAAAGAGAGACTTTCACTGGGAGACTGCACTTGTATTACACTCAGGTCCATGTGTTTTTGTGACACTTACACAATTCTGTCTTTCTAGACCGCCGTGGTAGATTTGAAATGAAACAATCAGGACAAAGGAAGAGGATTAAAATCAGTGCATACTCTTATCTTTGCTTCAAAGAGCTGAATAAAAACACTGCACTCCACAGTCCTCTATTTACAGAGGCTTAACATTTATTTGAACTATGCACTTTAAAGCAATTTAACGCAACATAACACTAGAAATGGCCAAATGAACAGTTTGGCACACTCTGAGAAACAACACAATGGTGAATTCAATAGCATAAGGTCTAGATTTCCATTGAAATCAACAGTAATGATCGCAGCATCATTCACATGGCTAAAGAAAATTCCCATCACAACATTCAGGACTCAGCAAGGGAAACAGAGAGGATTCACCCCAAGGTAGAGACCAATGATCACTCTCACCAAGCGAAAGGCCAAATTACACTTTGACACGCACGCACAATAGGCTCTGAAACATAGCTTTTCATCTGCCAGATGATAAGATTAGCCTGTAACAGAATCACATAAAATTATAGATGGGATGGCGTATTGTCAGAAACATACTAAATCATCTGTAAAACACAGCAAAGGTAGTGGTTCCCAATCATAATGGGTCACAAGTTGACTGAACAGTGCAGATAGAGAGTTGAAACAAAACACACTATAAAAAAAACAAACAAACACAAAAACAACAGTAACAGTTTTTACCCAATAGTAAAAAAAACCCAAATATATTTTCAACTACCCTAATAATTTACCTGATTTCAACCTGACCTAGAACACATTAAGACACTTGATAAAAAGGTAAAACAAAGGGGAAAATGACCCATACTTAAACAATAACCAAAGACGGACGCAGTAAAAGGTTCAGCAAAACATCAAAATGTAGAAAACTCATTTTGGTGACAGCCATGGTTCCTAGGCTTGACAGTCATTGCCTCTAAGAGATTATTTTCAAATTAATAAGTATTACAAATTAATAGCTTATGTAGGATTATGATCATTTAAACACTGACTGTCTGTATTTGTTCCTTTTCATACCTACTGCGGTAAAAAAAAAAAATTGTCATTGTCCAAAAATGTCAAGACCTAACTTTAAAGCAGCATGTTCTAACATTCAAAGACACACAGCCATTCACAGTCATCAACAGTCGCTCACGGATAAAAAAATAAATCATTAAATTTAGTCCATTTTGTTCTGCATTGCTAATACTCCTATTTTCACAAGTATGACACATAATGGGTACGATCTTGAACAAAGAATACTGATAAGAGGAGAAAATCAGTTAATGACAAAGACAAAGAAAGCAAATCGTGTGGGAGAGGGGTTGTATGGATTCTGCCATTGATCAGCCTAAGCAGGCCATGCGCCGTATCTCTCAGGACAGCCCTGAGACTGAGTGAAGAGCTTGCAGAACATCAATGCCTGGCAACCTCAGTTAAGCACCAAGCCCTAGCTTTTTAACTCAAACTCATTGATCTTCCCTGGCAGAAGAAGAAAAGCAAGATAACAGGTAGATACAAGCAAAGACATCAGAAAAGACGCTGCAAAGTTACTGTAGAAGTCGGATTCCAACCAGGAAACCCAAACATTGCTGCACGAGAACCACGGCTATACTTACAGTTTGCATTACCGAGTGACATTTTCTTTTTAGAAAATACAGTGTTTCAAACTTATGTTTCTCTATTAGAGACTTTTTAAAATGATCTACTAGGTGCATTTTCCCCTTCCAGAAATAAGCATTTAATTAAAGCCAGCATTGTAAAATTGGCTTCGAATCCGAGCTGCTTTCATTGTAAACAGTACTTACTAAAGACAGAGAAAAGGAAATCTAAGAATTACAGCTAAGACATTGTTATGATGCTTTGGTAAATAACAGAAACGCATGCCAGTGAGGAAGTGGCATGGTAAATTTTATGAACACTTGGAAACAACAGAAGGATGGAGCAACCCACACATACAAACACACACACAGGGAGGGGGGGAGGGGGGAGTGAGTAGGCATGCTAGAAATGTCAAAGAAAGCCACCAAGCCTTCTATGTGTTTTGTTTCCCTGCGTTGAATGCAGTGGGTCGAATTGGCCCGCTCATAGGCTGGCAATGTGCTGCTTCACATGCCAGGGGTGCACATTTTTCCCTCTACAATTTATTGCGCTAGCCTGATTTATGAGCTCTTTCAGGCTGTGGTGATTATGTGTAGCAACAGGGAGGGCAAGGCGCAACAACCACAAGGCTTTGGAGCACCCATCTCCAGGATGAAATGTAATCCCCGGGATGCGGGAGGAAGCTGGGCTAGTGCCCGATCTGTGTGTCTAGAGTCTGGGAAACCTTCGTTTACCTGGCCAACAGAGCCCCTAAACACCCAAATCTCATTTTGTGCGGCATATCACATTCATAAAAGTCTTCCTCTGTAGCTTTCAGGGATATTAAAAGATTAGTAATAAAACAAAAACATGCGCTCCCGCTGGGGGTTAAAGTGAGATTCTGCTGGCCACAAACAAAGGAAACATAATCCTTTATTATCTATTTGTATTCATTTACTCGGATGTTTCTTCTTTTACCAATTTTCTTTTCTATTTATATACATAAGAACAAAATGCTATTGCTCGGAGATTCTTGTGAATCCTAATTACTGCTTATCCAGCTGGCTAAGAATCATCCGACCCAGTGTCTGTGCACAAAATTAACTTAAAAGTCACATCAAGGGCAAGCTTATGAAGGGGAATTGGTGGGTGGGACAAACACAGCTGGCTGGACAGATATAGCTAATGTGCTTAGCTGTATTTTTGGGTTGCATACCCCTTCATAGCTTAAGCCAAGCTGTTTATGAAGCAAAAATGCAAAAACTTAATTAGACCCATCAAACTAGAGTGGAAGAGATGGCAACACAAAACCATATCAACTTTCCTTTTGATGATCCCGTAAAGGTGCTCTGTTTTATTCAATATCGGGCATTAGCAGTTCAACTTTAAATACCGCTGTTGATCCAGGTAATGCTGATTGATTTCAGGTCCTCTGCTACACTCTTCAATTCACATTGTATAAGCATCCTGCCTTCATCCCTTCTGTCATCGCTGTTTACCGCTTTACTTTTGTGCCAAATTTTCTCTCGCTCCTCTAAGCCTTTGTAGAAGTTTGTTTACGAAAAGCAGACAGGGTGTTGGGCGGCTTCCAAACTTGGTTCCAGTGTTCAGCTGAGCAGCACAAATGAGAACGAATGGGGGTAAGCAGTCGAGCACATTTCTTGAGGTAAGACTATCACTAACCGAAAAACATGCCTGACTCACACTAAAGCTCACACACAGGTGGAGGCACACAAACATTAACCACGCTTCTGTTTTTTGTCGTCTGATATATATAATTACACATAATCCTTCACGTTGTTATGAAAAAGTACACTTCTGCTAAGCACCTATGAGACAATCGTCTTAATTTTAACCTAAAAGGTAAATAAATAAATAAATAAAAGAAGAATTGTTTTCCTCCCCTTGTTCATAATCTAAGAGTTAACCGTAGTTCAAATCCTGACCTGGATTTGTAGCACCGTGGCATATTTTGTGTTTAAATCTTTGAATGACGTAACAGAAATTGAAACGGAGCACTGCTGTTTATATTTACCTCCCCTGTGGCCTCGCTGTTCATGTCGGGTTGAATCCGACAACCCTGCTGGCGATGGCATGCCTTGCTCTTCCCCCAGTGTGCACCTCTATGCCCTCGAATTATTCTCCCCTGATTGGTTCTTTAGAGAGCAGGATGTTCAGCTCAGGTAGTCTCAGCCATGATGGGCATGCATGACTGACAGAGTAAGGAGAAGGATTTGGTGAAGAGACTAACAAGGAGGAAAACACTTGGAGTGAGGAGAGAACAGAAACTAAGAAAGAGTGGAAAAGACTGATGACTTCAAAGGTTTCTCTGACCTTGCCGAGTATTTCTGACAGGAAGAAATCAATAGGTAATGGAGTCAGGGTGCAAGCAAGGAGGGCATGGGTAGTTTCAGTGCAGTGGGCCCAGGGATCAAAATAATCCCTACATTGCACTGTACATTTCACTGTCTAAGCCCTGCACACTCTTTTGTACAATACAATGGCACTCGGCGAGGAGCATTGCAACATTATAGAGCTGCCTTCATCTTAAGTGTTTACGGACCAATGGTGTTCCTCAAAGCCATCAAACTTTGTGCTAGATGGGGAAGCGAGAACGGCTCGTATACCACACAGCAAAGGCGCGTGTAAAATATCAGCGATATTTCAACAAATTCCAATAAAGGGAAGAGAAGCAAGGGCATATAGTGAAAAGGCAGAGCGCGATCTGTCAGATAATAACGCTGCTGCAATATTCATCATAGAAAGCAACGTACTGCTAAAATTGGCTCGTTTGAACTGATAGTGCCCAACAATGTGTTCTAAAATGACAAGGCAGCATTTCTTATTCCTTTGAAGCGTCAGAAGCAATCATTTTGGCTAATTTGTGAAAATCGATGGAACAAGGATAGCATTCAGTCGAAAGGCGAACAAAGAGTCAGAGAAGAAGAAAGAAACGGCACCAGAGTGAAAGACTTCATGCATGAACCTAATAAATATTTCAGCGCCGTTCCTTGGTATCAGTTACACCAACTTATTGATTAATCAACCATTAAGCTCATGGAGTCTGCCAGACTCTGACCCATTAAACCTTTGTCTGTTTTCCATCTTCCAAATGCTTTACATTTTAATAATTTATTTCTTTTTCATCGGGTAGGCTGATACCAAGACCGATCCCTCCAGGGATGCGTGATATTTATATTGGAAACCAAAGTGGACATTTGTGACTACAGATTTATCAAAGCCCTTCTATTACTACTATCAATTCTATTACTTCATATTAGTAGTAGTAGTAGTAGTAGTAGTAGTAGTAGTATATTTTTATTGCAAAGTTACAATTAGGACATGCCTGAAACACCTGACCTAGGAGGCACCCAAGAGGCAGCCTGCTCCTCAACTTGAACATGTCAACATGGAAGACTACTGGCTCAGGTGGCATTTGGGAGGGACTCCGAGTGCCTCCCAAATGCCACCCTCTGGAAGAAGCTCATTTTCACTGCTTATATTGGAAACATTTATTTATTTTTTGTCACTACCCACAACTTGTGACCACAGGTGAGGGCAGGAATGTAGACTGACCTATATAAATTGACAGCTTCACTTTCACACTACAAAAGATTGGGTACAGCATTCCAATTACAAAAGAAGCTGCACGAATCTGTCTGTTACACTCACTCGACTCTTTCCTCGCTCGTAAACAAGACCTCAAAATGCTCCTCCTCTTGAGGCATCGGCTTGTTCCCGACCTAGAGTGGGCACTCCACCTTTGTCCAGCTGAGAACCGTGGCCTCAGAAACGGGGGTGCTAAATCTTGCTCCTGACACTTCATGCTCAGCTACAAGCTGGAGGTCATGGTTTGATGAAGTCAACAAAACCACATTACTTGTGAGAGGCAGAGTCAAAATCCCGAGACCCCAAAAGCACCTCCCTCGGCTATGCCTGAAATTCTCTCCTTAATTATTATGAGGAGAAAAAAAAATCTGTGACAAAGGAGAGAGCCGGTGGACCCGAGCACCCACTGGGACTGAGTCTGATTTATTGCTGGCGATGCAAACCGAGCTCTAGCTAGAGTTGTCCAGGGAGAGGAAACAATTCAAAGCGACTGAAGCTAAACACAAACAACAGGCAGTTATAGCACACAGTTTACCTCATGCTATGCTCAGGACATGCTGGCATGTGACATGAGCAGCAAACACTTTCTACCTTCCTGTTCGTGATTCAGGAGCAAAGGTAGCACCTTTTTCAAGCCAAGCACTGCAGCCACATCAGCAGGTGGAGTTTTCCTCCAGGCAACGTTGCAGCAATGATAGGCTAGTTCTTGAAACTGTATGATACTTTAACTGAGGACCCATTGCAAAAACTAAACAGCTAAACAAATACTTTGATTTATTAATACTGCATAGGCAGAATGGGTTGCTTTTGACAGGGGCCAGAACATTTGGAACTCTAAAAACTGCTAGGGCACTGTTGCGACGTCCATCCACAAACAAAGCCGCGACTGGCTGAGATGGTTGTTTCTCAAAACAACAAAACTTTCATTTTCAAACAAAACAAATAGCGCATTTACTAACTGCCGTTCCATAATGACGGTCAACAGAAAGGTTTGTCCCTACACCACTCGAAAACCAACTACGCACCGTCACGTAAATAACACTTGACCACACCTCCGCGCGATCACCTGTGCCACCGTAACAAATAAACAAAACATACATTCATTTGGGCTCTTACAGACCTCATTCGAACAAACTCATTGACAATTCATAAAAAAGGTGAAATGACAGGAAAAAAAACTAATATTTTGAGTAGACATGATATCAAATATGGATACCACTGGGATTTTCATGGAAACTCAGTAGGAGGAAGGTTAAAAGCAGTGTAGAGCTAGAAAAACTGAATTCGTAGAATCACCAGTCCAATGTAGGGAAACGCAAACCCACATATACAACACAACACAACTCTATGTTTTAATAGCAGCTCAGTCCTGGAACGGTCAGTGTCTGTGCCTCATCCTAACAGAGCCCAGAACAAACCTCTGCCTTTCTACTACATGCTATGGACGCATCTTTACTGTGGTGCTGATGTAAGCGATGTGACTATAATGTACCAGCAGGCTGCGCTTGTTACCAATTTCAGTCACGCGTCAGCGCCACAGTGAGCTCACTCTTTTTAATGTCCGTATTATTAGCACTGCACAAGTAGACCTGCGCATGCAGCTCCCGTTTTAGTCAACTTTGACACGCAGACTGTGCACGACAATGTGTGTGAATAAGTTCCAACAATCTGTCTGCAAGAGTTTGTGACGTGATTGTGATTTAATGGCAAACAGAGGTCAAGTGAGCTCAACTGATGGTGAAGTGAAAGCGCCAGTTCATTTCTCCGTTGACTTTGCTCTCCCTTTTTCATTCGTTTGCTGGGCTTTACATTCGTTGTTAAGCTGTAATTACATTTGCAGTATTTAAACAACATTTACATTTTCCTTTACAATATTAGGAAACTAAACTAAACTCCATTTTGGCTTAAGCGTAATAAACAAGTAATTGGCACTTAAATAATTCACGCTATTAATAACTGAAGTCAGCTGCATATGCTTTCAGTCTGTCCTCATAAATTAAACACACATACAAAAGAGCCACATACAGTATACAAACAATAAGATGTAAAGCCAGGAGCATTTGCCCAACTTTACATTGCTCTTGTGTTAAAATTGGGCACACTGGTCACGTTTCTTATCGTGTAAACACACACACACACACACACACACACACACACACACCTAATCTTAGCCTTATATACCCATGAAGGGTTTTGGTTAGAAATTGTGGTGCATGAGCCTTGATCTCTGAATCTTAACCAATCTGTGTCAGGAATCTTTTTAGAGATCATCAACCCTGCTGATGTGGAGAGCTTTGTTGCTGATGAGCGTTTAGTGGTTCTTTTGAAATCGGGATCTCATGACTGTTTTGTGTGAAGGCCAGTACACACACACACACACACACACACACACACACACACACACACACACACACACACACACACACACACACACACACACACACACACACACACACACACACACACAGCGCTATTGATGTTGGTCCCGGCTTTAATATTTATTATTTATTTAATCCACTAAACAGAGGAGTTTATTTTGCTCCTAAATGGTGTGAAGATCAAAGTGGATTAAAATAAAAAGTGGAACAAGAAATGTAAGCTTGTAGTAGTGCTATCTTGCACTGTTAATAGAGTCTTAATAGAGACTTCAATAGCAGGCCTCGTGTGAGGCTACAGTTCACAAGTAAATGATTCAAGCATGTCTGGAATATCAGACACATTTAAGTTACCGATGAAGTTTTAAAGACGTCAAACACTGCGGCTAAATGTAAGGCAAAAACCGAGCTTTACTGATTGGCATGACAGATGAATGGTATTGCAGCTCAGTATCAGTTGTAGTAACAGCCCCTTTGGCGAGATATTCTCCATGTTACAGTGACTGTTGACTCTGTTTCACATTAAACAAAACAAGCGGCTGAGAATGGATGGATGGATGGATGGAACTTCTGAATAGCTCCCTAATTTTATTATTTATATTTGGGCAAAAGTTCTAGTGAAGTGTTCTTCCCCCGCATAGCTTGATTTTAATTGCCCGATTGTGCAACAATTACAAATGTTCAAGATCAAATTGAAGCAGTGACGAGTTATCGCCCTAATTAACGGCACGCTGCCATGCAAACAACTCGAGTTTAAGCATTGAATTAGGAGCTGCGCAGCCTTTTGGTATGACCAGTGCATTCTGATCTCTCTGTGAGAGCCGGTGGCCTTCCTGTTGGGCCCTGCAGTTCAAAACAGCATCGAAGTTTCAGAGAAGTTTGTGAATGCAGAGTTCAGAATATGTGAACTCTCCCACACAGAGAGGCCAGAGCCTCAGCCCACAGGGCCACTAGTTCAGAACAATCATTGCTTTGAAATGCACTTGTCCGTCTTTTCTCTTTCTCCTAACTACATTTGTGTCTACATCTTCGATTCTACACTTCTTGCTTTCTAAATCATGTCCACTCACCCTTTTGGCCCTACTATGTATCCGTCCTCTCTCGTCTACTCATGTGCTGTCCAGACAAGGGCAAAGAGGCTAATCCTGGCTCTGAGGCCCAGTGAGCTCAGTCAGCTCTCCTCCTTCTCTCTTCTGTCAGCATCCATTTCGTCCAACACTTTCCCAGGCTGGCGTTATGGACACCAGAGAGCAGGATGGTACTTTTGACCTCTTTGTGTGAGGAATTATTCAGCAGCCTGCCTCTGAATCTCAGCTTAAAGACCCCTTTAATCTGCTGCTATACAGATATACACAAGCAGTACCCATAGATGGCAGATCCCCAGGACTGAATAACTACAAAAAAAAAGAGACAGATTACAAATGACATGTTTTCATCTAAAATGTAGTTAATTTCATGTACAGCAAAGTAGAGGTTACACTCCAGGAGGAAAAAAGGCTCGATCAAAACAATACTTTGGGGGTCCTGGCCTCAACTAGCGAGGCGGTAATACAATAAGATTCATCTTTAATGAAATAAGACTCAGGCTGGAGATATTGCCTTTTTCCCCCTCAGCCAAAACTGTTATTTAAGAGCCAGCAAAAAGTATTTACACAACTCCAGTTGACCATTGTGCTACAGGAGACTGGAAGAACAAACAAGCAGCAGAGAAGCAGTGAGGTTTGGGAAGGAGACAGGAGTGCCTTTTCTAGACCATTCAAGAGACAGCTCCTGGGCTGACAGGTGTATCATAATGAGATATATCTACAAATAAAGAAAGGACTGAGGAAAGAACATGCAAACTTTATAAACTGCTATCAACACTGGAATAAAACGTAACCAGGTCAATAAATAAGGCAGAGGAAGTTTATTTTGGAAGCAAAACAACTGCTGGCAAAAAAAATAAAACTCTGCCAGAAAAAGTCGTCCTAAGTTCATGTGTAGGTGGATCCATCTTCCAAAACACTGTTTTTTCTTACTGATTGGACTGCAGCACACCAGCATGAGTGCGTATGTTTTTAAAAACTGTGTGCACGTTTGACCAGTTTCATACAGAGTCACATGAGAATTGTTGTTTGCATGTAGAAGATATCAGAACCATTAGCTACATGGTGTTCCAAAATAAAAATCTGACCAGGGGAAATGTCCCCACACATGACCTTTACCTCAGGTGCAGGATACGTATTCCTCACATCAGCACAATCTGTTGGCTAAAGAGCAGGGGCTTATGCTGGATCTACTTTCTGAGTACAGCTGTCTTTCTGCAAATGAATGAGGTAAAAATAGGCACTGCTCTGCGGCAAAAAAAAAAAAAAAGTGCCAGAGGATTTTATATGGTCACACATATGGCAATGAATAAACACAACACAAAGTCACCAAATATATGCATGCAAATCTCAATCTCCCCATGCCTATGAGGCACATAAGGAAGAGATCTGAATTGTTTTGTTGTTGTTTTTTTTAATCCACTAGTGTGATACTTAAAATGGACAGAGACGGAAATGATGTAGAAATCAACAAGTATCAATAATTAAAGCCGTGTATTTATGGAAACCTTTTGACAAAAGCCATCTGCTCACATTACGGATGGAAGGAAATTTAATAGCCAGTAGTAGTCGACACTGTTCTGCCTCCATGGTAATGACTATGGGTGCAAAGGGCAGCGGAGGGACATCGGATACCCTAGAGATATCTGATACTATTAATGTAAAGTAAGCAGGCGTTGCAGCAATCATTTGTAACACTAGCAATATTTATAATGTGCTTTTCTGAAAAGTCTGCTATCCAAACAAACTACCCTTGTGTCTCAATGACAGAAGGAACGCACACACAGTCAACAAACCTACCACCTTCCACATATACCAATAACTGTGGGTTTATTTGTGTTTTCTTAGAGGGGGTGTCTAATTATAAGTCAACCTGCAGAGAATGCATAGCTGCAGTCAAAGTTTCCAGGCACGGTGTTCTCCTTAGATAATACGCATCCTGACAGAACTCTTGTTCACGCCACATATAATGAGTCCCTCTTTTTGCCCCCCTCTCCTTCTCTTACTCCCTCGTTTCCGATCCCTCCATCTGTCTGTCTGTCTCTGCAGAGCCCCTAATGGAGCCAGAAGTTTGTCTGGGGATTTCGCGAAGCAGTCGCCAGAGATACCAACCGACAACTAGCCATCTACTTGAGGATAATAAGGCCCACTTATGCCAGAGCAGATAATGTAGATGTCTACAGCAAACACAAATAGCGCTCTGACAGCCCAAGCAGGCTCGGCGTGATGCCTTGTGAGAACTTGTTTTAATCCTTAGCTGTATATAGTACATACAGTACATGTTACATCAGTGAGAGACACCGCGGGCACTATATACATTCAGTTTATGTTGGCAGTTTAGTGATTTGCTTTCTTGGGAATTCGGCAAGATAGATAACTGAATTCAAACTCCAATCGCAAACACAGCGGGGTGTCTCGTTCCTTTTGTGTTGTGCTAGGGTTTAGAATTGTTTGCAGATGTGGATACACTGCTTCTCGTTATAAATGACATGCTTTTGAGGGAAAAGCACCAACGCAGACGCCTCCATTCACTTGCAAGACAATTTTCTGAACTAACAAGTTATGCTAGCCTAACCCTGATCATAAACAGCTTCTGTTATCCTCATCTGTTAGCTCGTTTAGAGGCTACCAGACATTTCCCCCCCCCCATTTAATTTGTCAGTTTTGTCATGTTTAAAATAAAAATAACTGCAACTATAGCACTAATTGCATGTTGTTGGAGTGAAAGTGGCTGATTGGAAATTTTTTAACACATTGCCCAGAATGATGTAGAGGCTGTATTATACTGGAAGTATGCGATTCTGATAAAATACTTCATATGCGTCTCAATGCTACTATTCCATGTCTGACAGTTGTTGACAGATTAAGGTCACTGAGTGTATAGTAGTCTAGTAATGCAAAAGCCTTTCTTTAAGTTAAAGGGCGTCGGTAGCAAAAGGTATAAAAATAATAAAACAGGTTAGTCTAATACAACAAAATTCCCTATGAATATACATCTTAAATTTCCAAGTCATTCCAAATTAGGACGACCAATGACCTCTACAGTAAGTTTACTGACTATAGTGTGACTGTGTGTGTGTGTGTGTGCTTGCATGCCATTGAGGAGCACACCGTTGCCAAGAGTAGTCTGCCTTTTCCCTGAGCTGCTAAGAAGTGAAAGAAGCGAATGTTCGAGGAGGCAAAAACAAAGAAAATGTCGACAGAACGGAGAACAGACCATGTTTTTTTTTGTTTGTTTGTTTTTTAAACTGGGAGAGAATTATCAGGGTTGGGGGAAAAAAAAAAAAAAAAAAAAAAAAAAGAAGGAAAAAAACAGAAAAAAAAAAAAAAGGGCAAAGAAAAAAAAAAA
>VURO01024819.1:31445-44279 GCA_015108175.1 Pelvicachromis taeniatus
ACTGGGAGAGAATAATCAGGGTTGGGGGAAAAAAAAAAAAAAAAGATTCAAAGAGGAGGTTTATTGCTTGCTAAATGAAAACAGGCCTCTGCAAAGCAAATTACAAGCCAAAAGCCAAAAATGATCAGATGAGATAAACTGGGATGTGCACAGAGACGACTGAAAACGGGAGGGTGAGACATTCAGAGAGATGAACATATCGGGAGATGAGGGATCCTATTTGGTGTGGCAGCTCCTCAAAGTCGATCTTCATCAGCAATCCCATCTTTGTGTGAGCTCTGGCTGAGATGGGCAGGAGAAAAGGAGGCGCTGCAGACCAGAAAGATCAAAGCCAACTAAATTTGGCCTTACAGTAGAATTATGCTCTATGCACTATTCGTGCGCACAGAAGTAATCGGCCTTTGCTTTGATGGTATTAAATTTCGTCCTGGTGCTAAACTGAGGCCAAGGGTCTGGAAGAAAAAGAGGAAGGCTGTGCACCGAGGGGGAGAGTGATTTGAGGATTGAGGAGGGAAGTTCATTTAAGTTGGCAGAGAATTAGTTTTAAGTGGCCCTTGTGGCTCTTTTGACAGGGAAGTGAGAAGAACTACAACTGCTCGATCGCAAAAAGAGTTCAGGAGCTCAGAGGACGTGATGTAACTCTAAATAATCAATTTGACTTCAGCAGTAAAGACGGACCTAGTCGTTAGAAAGGGATTTATTAATGACGCGAACTTACGACAGCCTTTCTCGTCACTTTTGTCAAAGCAGTCGGGTAGTCCATTACACTGCCGCCCGCCTGGGACACACCTGCCATCTCCACACATGAAGATCCCAGGGATGTTGCAGTCCGTGGTGAAGTTACTCCCTGGAAGCAGCTGGCTCTCTGTTGACAAACGGAGGAGAGAACACTGTTACAATCTCACTCTGTAAAGAAATCAAACAGGTAGAGGGGATTGCATTTCAGCGATACTCATCACCAGAGTCAAAATGGAAATCCGTTATTATCTCCATTGTCTAAAGACAGAAAAATATTAAAGGCTGCGGCTCTATTTAGAAAGCCGTATCAATCTACGGGCAAATAAACAGAGGAAGATCTCATGAATACGAAAGCGGACTAGGTCGTTCGGTGTTAACAGTATTGTGGGTGAAAATCACGATAGGGAAAGATAAAGATGCAAACATCAAAGAACACTAATATACAAACAGCGCACATATTTTACCCTAGACTTGCACAGATGCACCGATACGCACGCACAGAGCAACAATAAACACACCGTCAGCACAGTAATCATGTGCCCCGAACCAGTTTGGGGCATTTCTAGTTGACGCAGTGCAGCTGCGGCATAATGGGCTGGAATGTGAAACATGGCCTTTTGGCTGAGGTTTGACACTATGTGGTGAGCAGCTTAGCTCGTAAGCAAAGCTATGTGGTAGTAATAAGGCGTCTCGGACAGACCGCAAAACGCTTTTTATGCTGCAGTGCTAAAACGGGTTCAGCTGCTAGGCCACTTCATTATACTTGAGGGCAAGATGCAAAAAAGTGCACCTGCTCGGAAAATGTATGGACCTTTGCACCTTAAATGGCAGTGTGGCTTACCAGAACAATGACTGATGGAGTCCTCAGCTTAAATGACTCCAATTGTAAAGTGCAGCGATGTGAAAATGTCATTATTATTTACCGTGCTCTTTCAGTTCTTTTTCTTTTCTAATTTAATTTCATGACTGAACTGAATGGATGTACTCTGTAACAAAAAAAGGAGGGATATATTGATACAACTGCTCAGTACTACACAAACTCTTAAGTCTTTCATTTTTTCATTTGTTTCCATGAAGTGGTTTCGTACAATAGTTCTCCAGGCTTTCCGACAGTCTTTCAAAAAATTTCTGTATTTTTGCCCATTTCCAGTTTACCTGACCATTTTCAGAGTTTTTTGTTTTATTTTATTGTTAAACCGTTGAACACTGACCTAACCAAGCACACAAAACACGTCTAAGCCAATGGATGACCCAGTGTTTTGTCTACACATGACAGACAACATAAAGTACTGTGTTACTGTGATTAGCAAACTGCAAGAGCCAGCTTGCTAATCTAGTCTCTTTTTTTGCGCTAATTCGTACGGCACTACTTTGGCTGGCGGACGGACATGTGACCAACATATCACTCTTTTCCGTGTCTGATCACATGCCTTTCCGCCAGGCAAAATGGCGGAAGAAACCAAAACAAATCCTCTTACTATGTCACAAAAATCATGAAGCCTTAGAAAAGCCGCACCGGACAATAAACCGCAGGGTTCAAAGCTTGTGCAAAAAGTAGCGGCTTATAGTCCGGAAATTACGGTACCAATTTTAAATGGTACATTCGTTACTAGCAGCCTGTTGCAAAAACATATCAGTTGTTCCCTTTTCTTTAGTTGAATCTATGAAAATGCCAAATATAGCTTGACATCTTATATTTTTACAACCATAAAATAAAATTTTTGCATCAACAAGCTGATTCCCAAAGTGCTTTTAGCTTAAAAAAAAACAACAAAAAAAACAAAACACAACAACAGCACCAACAACAACAGGTATATCTTGGCCAGGTGTGTAAGATATACAAGGACAAAAAAAATAAAAAAAATAAAAAACACTAAACGATTTGCAGCAGATGAACAGTATCTGAAAGTCACGCTCTTAAGTAGGAGAAAACCCTGCAAAGACCTGGCACATGACCTGAGAGATTCATCTAACCTTTCAGTTGATCCATCTGCTGTTCACTGAAGCCTCATTAGAGATGGTCTCAGTGAAAGGGCTGCTATCGTGAACATGAAAGGAAACAAGGAGAAAAGGCTAAGGCATGCCAAATTACACAATATCCTGACTAAAATAAGTGGAAACAGGACTGATGGAGTGATGAATCCAAATTTGACATTTCTGGTTCAAATTGTCAGCTGGAGGAAGTCAGGAGAGAGCTACAACAGTGAGTGTCTACAGCCACGTGTAAAACACGATGGGAGCTCTGTCATGTTATGGGGACGCATTTCAGACAGTCGCGTTGGGGATCTTGTCAAAATTGATGGAGTTTTGAATGCAGAGAAGTACAGTTAGATTTTGATCTGCTGTGCAACACCATGGAAATCTGTAAAGCAACTGACTGGCAACGGCTTCATTTTTCAGCATGATCCCAAACACACTGCCAGTGCAGCAAAAACATACCTGGATAGAAAAAAAAAAAAACACACAATGGAACACTCAGTCATGAACTAGGCCCCTGTCTGGAGCCCGGACGTCAATATTATTAAAGCGGTGTGGGATCCGCTCGAACAGAACTGAACAAAAGGCAGCCAACATCCAACGAAGAGCTTTAGATGCCCCTCAAGTAGCCAGAAGAACCACTGCTTAAAGAAATTACAACAAAGACGCCTAAGAGAGTTCAGGCTGTGCTAAAGAACTCAGCTAGTCATACCAAATAATGATTTTTAACCTTTTTAACCTCAAGAAATCTGAACAGTACTTAATGTATATGTAAGTACCTGCAGCATTGAGAAATCTGTTTTTATTTTATTTTACATTAAATATTTATAACAACAGACAGTGACGGATGTCTAAATGTCCTTCTCAACAAAAAACCCAAACTGAAAATTTAAAAAAGGGATAAAAATGTTAAATGCAGAATGGCAATGACAAATATTAAAACCTCTAAATTTCTTGGATGGATACAGACAATACCGTATATCTTCCAATCTTCAAGGACCCAGGCACGGTTTTTAGACTGAGGTGAAAAGTGCGTTTATTTACAGTGCTCCAAAACGTATTCCAACAGTTCACAAATAATGCAGTTCCCAATTGTGCTCCTCCTTTGCTCCCGAGTGTCTCCTTTTCTGTGGTAGCCCAGTGCACGAGTGGTGCTCCCCGAAACTTCTCTCCGCCCGACTCTCCAGGAGAGGAAGTAAAAGACCAGAAAATTAGCAGTTAGCAGGTTCGCTAGCCGACAGTTCCAGTTCAGTGTAATAATCCCACTTCGATGGTCGCTGCATCCAGCTTAAATGCCGCTGGTCATAGATGAAAGCTGATTGGAAACAGCTGGCCGAGTGACGAGACGTGGGAGGTCCCACGACAGCGTGGAGCGTTGAGCAATGTTCCAGTCACACTCCATACCAGTTGGTGGCGGTAATGCAACATTCAGTTGTTTGCCAACCGCCAATAAAATTTAAAAAGAAGAAGGAGAAGGAGAAGAAGAAGGAGAAGAAGAAGAAGGAGAAGGAGAAGGAGAAGGAGAAGGAGAAGGAGAAGGAGAAGGAGAAGGAGAAGAAGAAGAAGAAGAAGAAGAAGGAGAAGGAGAAGGAGAAGGAGAAGAAGAGAAGAAGAAGAAGAAGAAGAAGAAGACAGTACGGAGGGACTTCCGGGACGAAGGTCGCCCAGGTTCTATTGGAGACCGGCGTCTATTTGTTGTGACATGTTTTCAAACCGGCGTTTATTAGAAACAGCGTTTAAAGGAGACACGCTACTAATGGAAGATATACGGTATATATCGCTCTGTATTTATGTTCAGATGCCGCTTCTATTTGTTCAGTCCTTTAAAATAAACCAGATAAATGAATTCCCTTTTTCCAGCCGTGACACTGTTCATTTTCTCAAATAAACCATTACAGGGACACTTTCTCAATGAAGTAATCTTCATTACCACAGAATCCACCGCAGCCCAGTTTAAATAAAAACCTCTGACTTTTGAGCTTTTGTGAATTCAGTAAAACTCCACATTTTCACCGCAGCTCGTTGATATTCACTTAGCACATGTAGCCAGCCTCCAGAGTGCAGCTGAGTAACTGACACGCAGAAATAATCTGTTCTTACATCATCCTTCCACTGCTGCTTTTTTAAACAGCAGCAGGTACTGGAAACGGAAACATGTATAGATTGTCTCTTAAACGAGACAGCACAACCCTTCTGAATCTGAATGCATGACGCAACGCCTCCTTTTGTCTCATGCAATATGAAACGAAAAAAGCTGAGTGATAAAAAAAAGAAAAAGTTCCTGTATCTTGTGAGGACAGGAAAACATTCATATTTCTTTTATCATTTACTACGCTGATTCATCAACGCTGGAAATGAATAATATGACCGTGATTATCTTTTTGTCAAACAACCTTCCCAAAAACCAAAATAAATAGCAGGCTTACTCTCAGCAGCTTCCGCTGAGTGGTGTTGATACTTGGGCGTGAAGACTATATTTGACAAAATAGCAGATCAGATCGAGCTGCAGTCAATAATTACATGCTTTGGAAAATTCCCTTATATATAAGAGCTGATAAGCTAAAGCCTATCCAATTAAAATATAACATAACCATCGTCAATAATCATCTTATTACAAACCTGATGCAGCATTTAAGCCATTGGCTAATTAACTATGCTTTGAATATAACTGATAAGACTAAGATGAGTTCAGGCCACTTTCAAAATGTAAATATTACATCTTTATCTGACCCGTTCTTCACAATGAAGGCACAATGTGCACACTTACACCAGTATACTCATGCCCTTTAGCAAAGGGATCAAAATGGGATTTGGCAGGTAAGGAAACCTTAAGATCTGGTGTAGCACTGCAGGGGGAGATGATTCACCTCAAAAGGACTGACCTGATTTGTTGAGTTAAATAGAGTTATTCATATATTATATAATGTTACACGAGCCATCATGGCTGCTGTCCAAATGCTAGATAAAGGTGGAAATTGGCAAGTAATCCTTAAGAGCACCATCAGCTTAAATTTAAATGAATGACTGCTACCCCTGACCTAACAGTGAGAATGGCACCAGTCCAACATGGTCCATTATGTCCTATTGGTGTTTCTAGCCAGGCCTGCAGCTCTTTTTGAAATTCTTCATTCCATATTTAGATTTCACTAATGAAGAAGAACGTAGCGCGAACGGTAAAACAGGAGGACAGAAGAAAACAAACAGTTCTAAAAAAAATGTGAAAGCGTTTCACGTAAAACAAAGTTGAATGCAGATTGTGCAAAGCCGAACTTTCCTTTCACGACAGCACTACTGAAGTGCACAAGCATTTGTGCAGCACTACTGCAGTAGTGCACCCTGAGCGGTGCACCCAGGTTTAAGGGATGAAGGGTTTAAATTGGGTGTTATTTAGAATGAGTGCAAAATCTTTTTTTTTTGCACAAGAAAAAAAAAAAAAAAAAAAAAGATTTTGCACTCATTCTAAATAACACCCAATTTAAACGCTTCATCCCTTAAACCTGGGTGCACCGCTCAGGGTGGGTCACCTTTAGAGAGTGAAGTTGTTGTGTCGCGTTGATACCTTGTTGATGTTAATGTTTGTACGGTAAGGCGGAAACTTCTCATGGTTGATGCATGGCTGAGCGCATACAATTTGAATTTTGTTAGCCAATGGGTGAAATGCGATAGTAAACCATTAAACTTCCTGTTAAAAGGGAGTTTTTCCTTCCCACTGTCGCCAAATCACAACTGTTGTTGTGATTTGGCGCTATATAAATAAAATTGAACTGAATTGAACTGGAATAGCTACACTGTCTCCTCGTTTGTTTGTTTTTTCTTCTCACATTAATATTAGCGTTTATTCTGAGTAGTGAACCCTTTAACAACAGGGTGATATTCACAGGTAGGCAGACTTGAGCAGGTGAGTTACTGGAGCCTAGAACAGGAGGTTTGCCCACAGGAAGAGTTACTGAAACACTCATTAACTAATCGACTAATCAAGAAAAGAAAAACATTGATCGACTACCAAAATAGTAATAAATCTGTTTTTGTGTGTACATTTAGTTAAAATTGGCCCATCCACATGCATTGACTGTCTGCATCTACATACACCTACGCTACAGTAATTATAGTGAGAATGCCACAATACTTCAAAGTATCCAAATAAATCTCGACAAATTAATCTGTCCAGTATCATCACACAACCTTTGAAACACAAAATTATCATTATTCTGTTTGCTGTCAAAGACATTTCAAAGAATGAAATCAGAAGATATCTTCAACGACACACTTCGCACAATGCCTGATTAAAAAAAACAAACTAAAAAGAATGAGGACATTACATTTTATTAAATGTCAATTGCTGAGCAGTTCTTGGCTTTCACTTCATCTCTCACAGTATATTTTCTTACACATGACAAACTCAGAGTTTTTTCTTTCTTCTGCCACTGAACCACAGCAACTGCAAGATGCGCCGAGTGTCGTGCACAGAAACAGCTTGTGTGCGCGCGTGCGGGGATGTCTGTTGAGCTGTTTGAAACGTTCCATTTGAAATTACTTTCTACTTTGAAAAAAAGTAACTTTCTAGTTAGCTTGATCCTGAAGTGCTGTGACTGCAGCTTTTTTGGCATCTGCAACATGATAGGAATGAGACGGAAAAAAGGCTGTGCATAGTGTGCATCAGGGACCGTGGGGTGGTATTACTTTCTGAATTGTTATCTTCATCGCGGCACCAGCTGCAGGAAACGCCAGCCCGCAGCACATGAGAATGAACTTGCTTGAGGTAATTATGTATTATAATTGAAGGTGATGGAAGGCCATTCAAGCTTGTTCCAGTACACCAACCTCTGCTTCAGAGGCTTATTTTTCATCAGACTTTTTGAATGTAGTGCCAAATCACAACAACGGTCATCTCGGGGGCTTTATACTGTTAAGTAAATATCATTCAATATGACAGAAAGAAAGCAAACAATTCCCAATGAGGATTTGGCGACACTGGGGAGAGGATTAAATAAGAACCTGCTACAGGACTGTGAGTATTCACAGACCAAACACCGCACAAAGAAGCGTGATTAGGGCAACACATTGTTGACAACCCAACACAAATGTCCATTCAGAGCCCCGCAGAACAAGTGTAGACGAGAACCATATAAAATGACTTCAAAGAGCTGGCTGAGAGATACACTGGGTTAATTGGAAAGCTGCTTTGGGAGCACAAGAGGAAAGGACTCTCTCTCTCTCATATGTGTGTGTCTGCGTGGGTGTGTTTGAGAAGTGACCAATAAGACTGACAAAAAGGAAAGAAAAGAAACAGTTGACGGACAGCTCGTCTTTTCCCACGAGTCTAACGCTGCCAGTAGCTTGTGACGAGTCCATCCATTGGCAAGCTCGACGCCTCTTATCCCAATGCCCCTGTCATTCTGTCAATTCAGTAATAAGCCTCAATACTTGTAGGTAATGAACAAAAACCACCTCATTACCGCAGAAAGTGTAGCTATACAGGTCATTACAGAAGGCACTACGAGAGAAACGAAATAATAACAATTCACTATGCAATAATAATTCACTATGGTACTCTGGGGGTGTTGCAACACTCCCAAGGTGACCTGGGCAGTTTTATTGGAAGCAACCACAACCATAGACAGCGTGTCGAGCGTTTATCCCTTATGCTTTTAACCATTATTTTGTGGACTGCTCAGGGCATTGTGCACAATCCCTCGCGTGTGTGTGTGTGTGTATGTAACTGTGGTCACACAGTGAGTGTGCGAGGGAGAACAGGGGGAGATAAGGCAGGGATGAACCTGGAAGTGTAGACCAATTACTCTGAGTAAATATTGACTATACTATCCTTTCCTCTGCACACCCATCGTCTGCATCCCATCTTTTCTCACCCTTCAGCAACCCTGTGTCCACTAAGGCCCCATTTAAACTGTTAAATCATAGAGCGTAGAGACATCAGCTGGATACCCCCCCCCCCCCTTTTTTTTTTATTTTTTATTTTAATTAGCATTTACATTTTTAGTTTGTGCTACTTTCACAAAGTTTCAGTGGTTCACTCTGGGTGAAATCTTCCTCTCTCTCTATTTTTTCAGCTCAGCTTCTGTTGCAGTTATATTGATTGCACCTCTCTTACCTCAATTATAATTTGACATGAAAATGAACTCCCAGCATAAACACAAGCTTAATTTCCCAGTGGCTCTGAATAATACTGAAGTTATTCCTCAAGTAAGCTTCCACATTGTTTCACGTTAAGTGATATGCAATATAAAGACCACTTTTTATAAGACTATGTACAAAAAGGTGTAATTATTAGACACTGAGTAGAACCTGAATTGTCACATTGCTACACATTGCTTCAGAACACCAAATTTCAATATATTCTGTGGTATTCATTTTTGTAATCCTCTATTTTTTGTATATAAGGATTTAGACTGTTTTTTTATATTGTTGGTTTATGTATATTGTTCATTGTGTCACTCATATATTGTTGTGCTAGAGAGACACCATTGACCGGAACCATATGTGTTGCGCATATACTTGGCCAATAAATTCGATGCTAATTCTGACCAATGAAGGATTTTTAAGACCGACACAAGGATTCAGTGATATTAAAGAACCAATATAGTGGATGATAAAGAGATTGCTCTAACACTTATGCAGTTATTTAATGAGGCCATAAGGTAATATTAAAAATTAGGGCAGTCAACATTAACATGGATTTATCCGTCATCATGATTAACGCGATTGAAATTTTTAACCCATCTGGAGCGCAGAATCTCTGAAATGTCTCTGTCAGTGCATTTCAGGCAGTTAGTCCAAAGTTAGTCCAAAGTTAGTCCAAAGTTAGTCCAAAGTTAGTCCAAAGTTAGTCCAAAGTTAGTCCAAAGTTAGTCCAAAGTTAGTCCAAAGTTAGTCCAAAGTTAGTCCAAAGTTAGTCCATTCTGCCTCCACTTGGCTTAAATGCGTTAAAAGTTTTAATCGCGTTAATCGTGACGATGTGTTAACGCGTCAACTTTGACAGTCTTTGTAGCTTAACAGTAATCTTGTTTTATTGTTGCAACAAGTCATGGATTACTCTTTTACACGTTGTCCATTTTTGCTGGGATCAGCTGTTTGTCGTGTCTCCAACAGCGAAGTTTCAAAGTGCCTTTTGGAGGACAAACTACATAACGTCAACACTCATTACATGGTTGAAGGCTCTTTCCCCCAATTTCTTCTGTACTTTTTAAATTTTAATTTATTGGCCATTGTAAAATGACATCAGCTTATCGTTTCGTGCATTATAGAAACCTAAAGCTAAAAGAGACTGAAGATCGTGTTATTCAGAGAATAACATCTGAAGCTGAATTTTGGCGAGCAAAGAGAAACCACAGTAATTTATATCTCAGGTGTAAATTACTCTGGTCGCTCACAGTTTGCAGTAAAGCACAAACAAACGTGCGGTTCCACAAAGACAAAACAATATTGAACGTGGATCCAAATTATGTAATGACGCCGTTTTCAACAGTTGGGTTTATAAATCTTATATAAAATTGGGAGACGCTGCTGAGGTTTACTCTAGGCTGAATAAAATGAATAAAATAAACTCATTTTAACAGATAAATACCTCTTCTTCTTTTTTTTTTTAAATACCCAAACAGACATTTCTGGGTTATCTCTGACCTTGAGAAATGTCACAAGTGAGAAAACAAATCAAAGTGATGCATGCAAAGGAGATTATGAATTGCAAATATCGGAATGAAATTGGAGAGATCAGGGAAAATATGTAACCACAAAATCTCTTAACAGGTTATGAATTCAATATTTAGGACCACTGTTACCCATTTAAAGAAGGAAAAAAAAAAAAAAAATCACACATGGAAAGCTTCAAATTTTCATTCCAAGATGTTCCATGGGTATACTTCATGCATAATGATTGTGGAAATGGCAGTCATGAGACTTTTCAGAGAACTGCTTAGGGTGCCTTAGCAGTTCTCTGAATATGCAGAGACAGGTCCAACCACCCACATCTGCCTCTGTCTTCCAGGCTTTATGAATATTTTCCAACCAAATGTCAGTACGCTGCCTCGACAATGAACAGCTAATTTGGTAATAAAAAAATATATATATTACTCTTGACAGTAGCTATTGAAAACATATTAAACCTTAAAGCATACAGATGCCCTCCTTTACCCTATAAGACCCTTCTGGGTGTGACTCTGGGATGTACCATCAGAAGTGCAACAGAGTAAAACACAACAAGAGATAATAAGCATTTTAACCAACACTATATAGGAGCGTGTAGCACATATGCCAACACTTTCCCTTTGCTTAGAAAAAAGATGAGCAGATGAAAGAAAACAAATGAAAAGGGAAGATGAAGATATGACTGGACATGAGTCACGTGGAGCAAGTCAGAAAGGGAAGAGTGCAGGGGTAATAAAAAAAATAAAGCAGGGAGGTGACCAGTAACATCATTTTCTGTCATTTCTTGGGTTCCCAGTAATATCCACCATAAGCAAATTCTATTCCCTGTGCTCTGCACATAAAAGGTCAGTGATATAAATCTATAGCTGAGATGACTATTGGCTTGGCTGTTACTTCTCTAACCCCATCTTACCCAGCAGCCTTAGATATCTGACCTGCATTGATTAGCCCCGAGTAAAAGGTTGAGCCTCAGATTGAAACAGCACCAGAGAATCGATTGGCCCGACTTTGTAGACTTTGCAAGCTCGAGTAGAAGTAAGAAATAATAGTATGGGAGAAGCGTCACACTAAAATGGTTAAGGAGGGGGAGTTTATGAGCTTACCAGGGGGGGAAAAAAAAAAAATGTCCTCAGAAATAAATCCTCATCAACCACCTCTGAACATAATCTTTTTGTCCACAGTACCACACCATGCTGGGTAAAACCATCTCCAGTGAATTATGTGAAATTCTGTTTGAAGCTGTAAAAGAGCATGCCAAGTTACATTACAGACAGATAATGTCAATACAAACATGGACAGCAAAGGCTGCTTCTGCTGAAGGATAAGGGAGGAGCGAATCAATACAGCCCAGCTCTGAATGAAAACTAGCCTTTCAGGTTCAAGGAAAGAAACTTATTTTTCAATTACACACCACCCTAAATAGGCTAACTACAAGCAGGGGGCTCTTGGACGCAGCAGGTGGTGATTCGACTGTCTCTATCATTGTGTGTGTGTGTGTCTGTATGTGGCAGAGAGAGACCGATCTTCCCAGAGAAAAGAAGAGATTCTCCATCCTGTTACTTTGGCTCACTGAAGCATCCAGTATAAATAAGTGCAAGTGTAAAGAACCTGGTCTGCATCAATTAAAGGCACCCCATGGACGGACAGACACACACACACACAGGAAGGGCAGCATAAGCACAGAGCAGCAGAGCAAGCAAAGCAATAATGGCGAAAGATAGAGAAAAAAGCAACCATGCATGAAAATAGACAGCAAGCCAGAATAATGTGAAACCAGCAACAATGTAGCCACAGCATCTCTAAGCTGCTGGTTTTGCCTTTTTTGGTTTTGCCTCTGAGGATGAATCTGCTGTGTGAATGTATTTGTTCCTGGGTCAGTCGCTGGCTTCATAACCTGCTGTGTCGTTACTTTATTTGCAGTGTCAGTTGGCAACGAGGGCTAAATGAGCTATTGACAATATCACTAAATGACAAACTGAGCGAGGACCGCGTCCAATTTAAAGTTAATGTCATTTTAATGCGAAAAGAACACATGGTGAGAAAAAGTCACAAAATGTTCACATTAAGCCATCCATGCTGTGTGGATGACTCAGTAACTAAGGGTGATTACCTGAAGAACATAAAAGCAGACTTCAAATGCAATCAGACTTTTAAATAGTGCAAAAATCTAAAGTTACCAATCAGGACTTTCAGTCCTACACGGCAAATAAAACCTGCCTACCGCTGATGTACTTAAAATAACCAAGAGCCTTTCGATCTGTAGATTAGCAACCCTTGAATTTAATGAAAGGTGGTATTCTTGTGCTTTTAATACCATTTTTTTGTGTACAGAGTATACGTACACCCACTTCACTAAGCCTTTTCATACGCCTTTAATAGAACTTATACATAATATTAAGGTTATCTGATAATTAATTCCTCATTACACACACTCAAAGTGATGGCTGTTCAGACGCC
>VURO01024826.1:2548-13779 GCA_015108175.1 Pelvicachromis taeniatus
GTTTGGGCCCCCCCCCCCCCCCCCCCCCCCACCCCCCCCACCACACTCCCTGCCAGAGGCTGATGCCCTCAGCCATAGGAGTGATGGGGGTTCTCTGTGTCGGGGGCTGGGTGCTCAGGTACGTACTGGCTTACTCCTGGCGACTGCTTGGCAGAGCCTGGCGCCCGTGGCTCAGTCGGGCACTTAACGGGGGGTGGGGGGCCCTCGTACCTCGGGTCTCCAGGCCTGGGGCTTGGTCCGCTCTGGCGTGGCTGGCTACCGGCGGTGCCTGGGGGCATGTCACCGCAGCCCCCTGTAGCTTCTGCATCGTGGCTGCTGGGTGACCCCCCCACGTCTGGGGATTGCCTCTGCTCTTTCCCCAAGGGTGGCCCATCTGCCCCTTTGGTGGTCCTCCATGAGCTCTCGTGCTCTAGGGGTCCTCTAGATGTCTGTGGCCTGGATCTCCTCCCTGCTTCATGTCCTGGGGGGCGGGGCTACGGCTCCCTACACTCATTATCATATAGTTACATAGAAAAACCTTTTGAATACAACCTTTTGCACACAGGTGTGCACACAGGCATACACACTGGTCTTCACAGACACACTATTTTCCAAAGCATACCGTGCGTTGTTGGTCTTGCGTGCTGCTCAGTGACACTCAGTATTTATTATTTATTTTTTTATTTTATTTATTATTTCTACTTATGCTTATCTAGGTTGTTGCTGTGGTTTCCTTATTAATGTGTTGTTGTCTTTATGCTTGTCTTCTTCTTTTTTCCCAGCAGGTGATCGAGCAGATTTTTAGTGTCTTTTCTCTCTGCCCCTTTTCCTCTCTGTTTTTCTTCCTTTCTCCTCGCCTTAAACTTCAGTCGTCTACGTCTCTCCTTTCCCTATCCCCCAGTCATGTCTGCTCCATAAGTGGACCAGTATAGCAAAGCCATAATGATCCACTTGGAAAAATAATCCTGTTCAGCATTTTTCTTGGCCTTCAGACAATAATTCTGATTACAGAGCCGAACGGAACAGACAAAAAAACAAAAGAAACACAGTTAATCTAATCTCTACTTGTATGTCCTTGGACTGTGGGAGGATGCCAGAGTACCTAGAGCGAATATGCAGGGTTAGGGTTAGACATGGGGAGAACACGCAAAGTCTACACAGAGAAGCTCTGGCCTGATGGAGGATTTGAAGCCAGGATCTAAAGGATACAGCATACAGAATAGTAGTAATTGTGTGGAAGGTGCATACCCAGCAAACATTTCAACACGAAATAACAGTTCTGGTGGTGATTTTTTCTTTGTTTAATTTATACTTTTTTTTCAGTATAGTTCTGCTATGCATGACTTGCAGACATTACATAAATGTCTAAACGTTTGGGCTACCACGTCCGCGTCATTTAGATACACCTGTTAAAGTTTCTAGCGAGAGAAAATTTGATTTCTCTTAACTGTTTCTAATATAACTGTATCTTGACATTAAGAATAATAAGAAACTAAATTACACCTCAACAGTGACTTCCAAATGGATGCATATAAAATTGAAGGACTGCTCATTCAGCACTTCTAATGGACATCTTTGGTGTGGTGATTATTTGATTTTAATGTGTAACCTCTTCTCTTTGGCTACATCAGCTGATGGGAAACTATTAAAAAGCATCCATATTATTAAAGTTTCACAATAATTATTTACAGGCTATAATTGGATTATTTTATTGCTTTAATTACTGTCACGAGGCAAGTTTCTATGTTTTACCAGAAGCATTTTTATTTTCTCACCCAGACAAAAAACAACTTTAGATCAGAGAACACAGCATTGAGGCTCTCATGCTTAACATTCATCTAATTGAGAATTTAAATATTGATATACCAAAAATCTCACAAATAAACTGTCTGTGTGTCCTGTGAGATAAAATTACTACTTTTTTTTGTCAGAACGTTCTGGTCGCTTTAACCAATACTTTAACTGTAGGCTGAATTCGTATTCTGGGCTCCTGTTAGGCAGCTCTTTATGATAAGAAACTGAAGACATTACATTTAGCAGTACATTTAACATCTGTGCGGCATGCTATTATATTCTGCTTAGCTCTGGCCCAGGAAGACGTGAGCAATGAGTGGGCAGACTATGGGTGAATTTTAAGCTCAGTCCCTCCTGTATGGGTTACTTATTTTCTAGATTGAAAAAAGGGGAAATACTATATGACCACAAAAGTAAAGAGTCATTGTAATTGTAAGGATATTGGTAGAGAACCAGCATTTGGAGCAAGTAGATTTTCAGAGCTAATATTTTATACCTAAAAATGTATGAAAATGTCACAACAGTATAAAAATTGCATTTCCATGAAATGGGACCTTAATGGCCTAAATTTAGATTGGAGTCTGAAAACACACATGACCGGAAATACCAGTTTATTATTATTCACTGAACACACATAAATGAAATAGGGGTTAGACTTAGGGCCATCACTGATGATGAGATAAGATAAGATAAGATAAAACTTTGTTCATCCCGCAAGGGGAAATTTCTAACTAAAGCGCTCACAATGGGAGTTGCTTCAGTTATGTTGCCCGGCGTCACTTGAAGTTGCTGTATGTCACTGAGTTTCTATGATCTCTGGTCACCTCTATTGCTGCTAGTTGCTTCCTATGTGAACAGGGCTTTAGCTCTCAGAGGGTCAAACATGGCTGAGGTCCAAGTGTTTAATGACAGTAATGCCAATGTTGTAAAAAACTAGGTTACATTTATGCAGATTGCTGTTTAGAGATCCTCCAACACTGTATTATCTTTGCAACCTTGAATGAAATGGATTTCATTTGTCACTGAAGTTGTCATAGTGGAAGTGATAAAATGTCAAGAGCAAAGGACTCTAAAGTCAAAAAGCTAAATGAACTAAGGCCAAAGCAGGTGAGAAACGGAAAAAGAAAGGCCAAGGAGGTAATGAGTCATAAACAAAAAATATCTGGAATCAGTGTTTCAGCATATCTTGTTAGAACCTTCATGGTTTTTATGAAAGAAATCATATTTTTCTCTGATGTATCAAAAAAGAAGAAGTCTTGCAAACATACCTTGTGTGTCGAGGGAAGACACAGAGGACAGGGTAGCAGGGAAATTTACAGCCTGATATTCTTCACTTCCTTTACTAAATCATTCAGGCACGGCTCATATTTTCAGGGCAGTAGCCTTCTTTGTTATGACTTCAGGGGGACTGATGACAGAAGCAATTACATTAAAGAGGACCCCAGAATTATAGGAGAACAAAATAACACGATGTGACATCCTTGACCTTTTTTAGTACTTTGAAAGATTATTATCCCTGAGCCGTAGAGCTGAGGGTCAACAATAGAACCTTTAATTGTGCCAGTTGCTTTCCTATTGTACACACCCCCAATCACTAGAATAAAACACAAAAACATGTATTATGTGAGTATTTAAATGTCAGACTGTTGCATAAACATTAATACTCATTAAATGAATAGAAATGAAACAAGAGGTCCAGAGGTTTTTTTTAAAAAACTCTAGAGCAGCAATCAGAATCTGAATACTTTATGAATCCCTAAGGAAATTATGTGGGTTACAGTTGCTCCAATACAGTAACAGTACAGTAATTTAAAATGTTATTGTCTTGAACTCTTTCACATGAAGGGCCTTAAAGTCTAGTTTAATTTTCTTCCATGCAAAATAACTTTCATGAACTTCATCAATGTGAGCAGTCTGCAGGCCTAGATTCCATCCACCTGTGGTAATGGAAGTGAAACATAACAGTGTTCCTGACAGTTGCCTTACAGTACACAGAATCAGAATGATCATAAATCTGTGATGTAAATCTGCATCCTTACATTCACAACATGTTTGGTATAAAATCAAAAGTAACAAACTAGCAGGCACTGCAGTGGGTGGCTGAGTTTGTACAGAAGCCCACTGATGTAGCTTACCTCACCTCACAGATGTTTACACCAGCAGATGCAGGACAGATACGCTCCACCCACCCTGCACACAGACCTTGTTTTCACACCTCCCCTCAGGCTGGGGGCTGTGAAGCATCCCGGCGAGGTCCACCAGGCTACAGAAAAGCTTTTTCCAGATGCTGTGAGACTGTTGAACTGGGCCCAACTGCCACACCTCTAAGTGTACACAAATTACATCCTGCACTTTTAATGGACTTATTGATTAAGCTATTATACTTAATAGGTCATTTATTTATATGATATATTTATATTAGTAGTATTATTATACACTTCCAGCAGCATTTTAAAGAGTATTTTCATATTTTATCATAAAGGACACCGTTTTGCAGAATATGGGAAAATATCATTCGTTTTACAAGCACACTTGTTTTTATATACAATTATTCTTTGCACTGATGTCGTCCTCCTAAGCAACACTTTATCTGCCTGATACTCTCACATGGCAGTTGAGGTTAGCTTTGCCAACAGCGTGTCCTCAACAGCAAAACTAACTGTTCAGCTATGAACTTTTAAACTATGAGCTCTCAGGGCACTGGTTCAGCTCAGTGTGTGAGCAGACAATCATGTGCTGCATGACTCAAAAGCAGCAGCCGGGTTCGAGTCTGACTTCCGGCCTTTTGCTGTGTCTCGTCTCCTCCCTCCCCTGCTTTGGTTTGTTTTCACTGTCTCTCTCCATTAAAGTCAAATGTCTAAATAAGAACTTCTAAATAGTTGAGAGAAAACTAAATGGTTAATGTCATACTGCTTTTACATCTTGTAGTCAGTGTTGGTTACTTTGCCCATGCACACAGAAACAGTGTTAGCCTGTCTTTGTGATATACAAATTGAAGGGAAATCACATCTGGATGATAACATATATAAACATTTGTGATGGATCAGAGCTCCATATATATGACTACAGCTCCATTAACTTATATACTGGATCTGTTTGTTCACTGATTTTTAGCCTATAAAAAACAAAATATAATTTTAAAAAATTGCTTTTTAAAGATATCCACAGAAAAACAGGGCTTCACACTGATGATCTAGAAGTCTCTGTGCACTTGCACATGCATTACTGGGATTTCCTTTGTCAAGGGGCAAAATATAGGAAAGGCAATATTTAAATAAACTGATTTCATGTTTGCGACACAGAGTTGATTGCAAATTGTACGAATGTTTTGTAGAGAAAATGCATGTCTTAATTTTTGTGCTTGATATTGTGGCCGTTATTGCTGCCACCGTATCCAGGGGCATCCTGGGATTTAAAAGCAGTTGCTAGTTTTACTATGTTCATTTTAAACTGTTAGAATTTGATTAACAAGGTTTTAGCAGTGATCTCATGAGTTGTGATCTAGCACATAAATATCTTTAAAGGTGGGACTACACAAATTCAGCTGTATATAGACACAAAAGACATTCCTATAAAATCTGTGCATCCATTTTTTTTCTATTTTTACTAAACAAATCCAACAAAAAAAAAGTGCAGCGGTATCGTTAACACCACCAATCACAGGCTATAGCAATAAAGTTTTTTTCAATCGGGTTTGCCTTATCCCTCGAAGTGATGAAAGTTGTCTTAATGCGAGAATGTTACAGAAGCAGCGTCAGAATAATGCTGCATCACTTACAAGTACTGTCTCCATCATATTACTGCCATACTGCCAGCCTTGGCTTAAATTTAATATATGACCTTTATTTAAATGGTTTTTGGAGATTTTTGTCCTCCATAAGACTTCTTCAGTTCTAAAATGAAAAAGTGGTTTTCCCTTAAGAGGCTGTCGTTGGCAAGGTGTGAAAAAATGAATGGATCATCACCACCTGAGGTTTCAGGTGAAACCACTATGAGACACTGCTCCATCATATAATGCAACCTGACTCAAGGCGTGAGTTGGTGAGTTGGGGTTGAGGTGCCTGAGAAGAGAGCTGAAGACTGCACTGAAGGTGGCTGACAGTTGGCATTGCAAGCCATGGTGTTGGAATAGATGGAATATAGGGCTTAACCTTGTCTCGGCTGAAATATGCAAGACAAGGTTGAAAGCAATTGACTTTTCTTGAAAAAGACGTCATCTGGATGTTAGCATACAGTGTTGGGATAAAGTATCGTCACAGCTCTATTCCTATTGTTTGTTTAAATTTGTCAAACAGCCAATCCAAATGACTCTTTGTGATCGTCACGATGTTTTATGGTAAATGTGAGTTCTGTTTGGTCAGCAGTAATTGTCATCAGAAGAACATATCCAACATAAGCATAGCCTGATGTAACTTCTCATAGTTTCTCATCCATTTGAAGTGATGAACAGCTTCTATGACGCAGGAAGTGTGCACTAGTATGATGAACTAAATCAGGCTTGATAGGCTCTTTTTTTCCTGACTGTTGAAACAAATGAACATAAACATTCTGACTGTGTGTACCAGGATAAGAGTCTGATTGTGCTCACTGTGCTGCATCAACTCTAGCTTCTCCAGGAAATTAAAAAGTGCCCACTCAGCATGCACAGACTAAAGGAAAGACGCCTCCCTCCTTGGTTTTTCCACCCACTCCTTTTCACCGCTTGCACTTACAAGCCCCCACTGAAAGCTCTTTGCTTGTCATCCTTCACATATCCTCATTGACCCCTTCATCGTCCTCTTTGTCTCTTTCTCTCCATCTAACAAGCTGTCCATCAAACAAGGTAACTTTCCCTCTTCCACCTCTTTTCTCTCTTTTCGTCAGCAGCTGCACTAGAAGAGTCTCTCAGCTGTGCCTCTCCATCCGAACTGAATGGCTCATTACCTGGATTGTATGGCCTAGCATTGGCATTCCCTTCACCCTCTTTCACTGTCTTTCTCTCGTCTGTGTCTCTCTCTCTCTCTTCTGTCACAGTTCAGCAGCTGTAACTTGTCAGTGCCAACCCCGGCCATCACTCGTCAACGTCTCTCTAGAGCAGGCCATCCCTCTGTTTGTCCTCACTCCTTCTCCCAGCTTCATTTCACACATTCTCCTCTTCTATCTTTCTCCAATTGTTTGATTCCCATCTTTCCCAGCTCAGTACTTTCTTTCTCTTTCTGTCTTACTTTGGCAGCATTCAGCACTATCTCAGCACACAGCCACTAGTCTGTGGAGGAAACAAAAACAAAAGATGGAACGAGAAAGGATAGAGAGGGAAGTGCGAATAGGAAATCAGAGAGGAAGACTCCTGTTGGCTTGATTTCAGCCCAGCTAATTGGTTTATGCAGTAGCCTTCCCAGCATTGCCTGGTTCACTCAGCATTCACTGTGTGTAGGCATTTGTGTGTCTCCGTGTGTGTGTGTGTTTAAGAGTGTGCAGTTAACTGTGACTGTGAAAAGTGCGCATTTGGTTGATGAAGCCCAGTGAAAGAGGCCTGAGTGTCTGTGTGGCTGAGGTTCTGAACTAAATCTTCACAATTGCCATTGCAAAAGAGCCGGTCTCTCTCTCTGTGTTTGAGAGCGAGCGAGAGATAAAGAGATAGTGTGTGTGTGTGTGTTTGAGTGGGAATTTAGCCAAAAGAGCATAAGAAAGAGATCTACAGAGACAAAGCTGAACCAGATGAAAAAAAGAGAAGATAATCAGAATTGGAGTTAATTGAGGGAGAAGTAAAAGGCTGCAAGCGGCTTAATGCAATTTACAGGTTCAGACGGGCGGATGCTGGAAAAAAACATGTTTAGAGAGGCTGAAAATAGTAAGCTGTACACCCAAATGACCAGCAGAAAAAAAGGAAACGGCTTTGATTCGAACAGGAGCTGTCAGTGTCATGTGCATCGCTTAACTACACCCCCTCCAGGCCACACAAGGACAGTCTGAGCGTGTGTTGTTGGTCTACCACATTCGTGCAACATCTTCCCTTCTGTTTTAGTCTCTTGTAGCATTCTTTGTTATTATATAATATGTAATAAAGCAGAAAGATAAAGTACAAATGCTGCTTTTCCTTCTAAACAAAGACAGCTGGCCTGCACTTCAGGGCTGAAAGCCTTGGAACCTGACACTGCTCTTGACTCCAAATTGAATTTTGACAGTCAAATCGCAGATGTTTGCTCATTATCAATTCTGACTGCAACAGCAAAGAAGCTCTGAGCGTTTCAGAAAGACAGCTTGTTAGGAAATGAGTTGCATTTTCTCTGGAAACATATGGAATTTTAAATAAGTTGCGGTCCTTAAATATCCACAAAGACCTTCACTAGATTGCCTGGTAGATATGCTGCACTAGAGGAATCTATTCACTGCACATCTGGCTCCAAATATATGACATGATTTCTGTCAGGACCACTTTAATCAAACTAGAACTATTCTTCCATCTGCAGAAAATCGTATTTAGTGGCTCTGTTTGGGGACCTCCTCGCCGATCCGAGGCACAGACACTGAATGCCTAAGGTGAGGAGAGCAGGACTGCAGCACAGAGCATATTACAGATATGAGACTGATTAGGTCATTTACAATATATAGTTGAAAAATGTAGAGGTGTGTTGCAAAACAGCTTGCTAACCAGCAGCAACTGTATAAATAGCATGAGCGGTATAACATTTACCAATAGGATGCACAGAACAATACCAGGTGACTTTTCAGATGACACGGGGTGGTACTGATATCAGCTGATCTGTCGGGACAGCTGCCTAAACTGTATTCAGTGACCTGCCAGCATTAATAGCATTCATTCTATGCTTAGTTTGCACAATATGTGTCCAGTGTGATATTTTCTCTATTCAACAATCCAATATTTGATGATGCTGCTCTAAGAAACTGACTTTGATGGAAGGCAACCTCAAGGTGCATCTTGTTAATTTCAGAAGTTTTTAAATTAAAATGTAAAGAAAATATGAATATTTGTACCTTTATTTTCTATGAATTAAAACAAATGAACATGCATTTAATTTAGAGGCTCAGCAACTACATATTCAGTAGCTTCAGTTAAGTGCGAACTTGACTTTGCAAGAGACTTACTACGTGCAAACAAGCCATACTTTTTCAGTCTGTTTCTTATTGTACTGTGAAGAACAGCTGAGGCCTGAATTGTCTGAGATGTAGCTCTTGTTTTTTGGGGGGTTTTGACATTTCTCTGAGCACTGCATGGTCTGATATTATTATATATTTGCTGGGACCTCCACTCCAGACAAGCAAACTTCTTTTGTACAGGTGATCAACACTTTTTGACACATTTTGAAAAATACCAAACCAGGAATCTTGGAAAAAAGACACTTCGCCATTACCTGGTGATTCAGGTGCCCTTTTTATGAGCAGAGCTCCGATACATCACCGCTAGTTTCCGTTTCGCCTTTCTTACCCAGAAACCTCTACCCCTTCTTCCCAGAGCCGTTTCAAAGGCTTATCCTTTATGATGACACCTGCTTGGCTCATGTCCGTACGTCGGTACAGTTAAGAAAGTGCAATTTCTTTTGTTTTTTTCTGTGAAGGTGCCGAAAATGCAGCCAAAAGGGCAAAAACAGATGATTATCGTAAAATGTATCATACGTTCCTACATAATGTTAACTGTACGTAGGCTAAGTTTAAAGTTAAGATTTTTTTATTTTTTTTTTTACAATTCATGCAGTTAAGAAAGGCGATTTTAGTTGTGTGAATGCTGCAAAGCATTCAACCTATTGAGTTCCTGTTTCTCTTTATTCTTTATCTTTATTATTCTTCAAGTTGCACTTTTTCGCCGTGTAGCTACTTCCACAATTTTGGTGCTATTTTCACCATTCAAATTTTAAACTATTCTGCTATTTCTGCTGATGGGTCCTTTAATTTTTGGTAATTACAACTGTTAAACTTTTTAAATTATTAAGCTTTTTATGCAATTTTTTTTGCCATTGAAATAAATGAGAAACTTTCACAATTCTGCTAAAACTTGCTTGTTTTTGAAACGTCGCTACTTCCACATACTGTTACCTATAGAATCACCATTCAAACTTTAAAATGTTCTCCAATTATTGGGCTATTTATGTATTATTCAGTTTTTCATGTCTTCTACCATTTTCTTCTAATCCCTCTTCAAGTTTGCACTTGCATCATTATGATTTTTCAGAAAATACATGAGTTGTAATGGTTTCTATGTAGTGAGGGTTAGAGTGGCACACTCTACGTTTCTGAAACTTTTGTTCATGTCCGAACAACTTCTTGCTACTCGCTCAATTTTTACTCAACCCCCACAAATTATACATCAGAATGTAGGTATTTTTGCTGGCTTTCAGAAAATTTCTACATCATTGTTGTGGGAGTTACAGATATTTGGCAAATCGCCTCAGAGCAAGACAAAGTCTCAAAACTCTCCATAGACACACAATGGAAACTTTGCTCAAAATCAGAGCTGGACTTCTCTAATGGGAGGTTTTTTCGAATCGCCGTATCTCCTTAAAAAAAGGACGTGAAGACATGAGCCTTCGGTCAATATATCTTCAGACACTCCTGACGCTCCCGATTAAAGAATTTTTGGATTACCTGTTAGCGTGTGTCCATGAATTATGTTTGTTTGAGGTTCGGAAATCTGCACTTCTCTCAGATTTCCAACTCTGGAAATGAAGCACTTTTTTCTCTCATTGTATCTTCTACATGGAATTTTCACAGAGACCTGAAATCTTTCATAATTGTTCCCCAAAGCCTGCTGATTCTTACGGTGCAAGAATGACGGTTCTAGCATCTACGGTTAGGAAGTTATGGCTATTTGTTCAAGGGGAATCTTCAATATGAAAAATAGATTTCAGATAGCCTGCCTCTGTGTCGTCACGTGTGTAAGGGCTGCAAGCAGGTGCAGCTTGTTTAGGCGGATAGGAAGCAGGCTCTCTCATTGGTGGATTCAAATTGGGCAGCTCCAGGCATAAATACACACAGGCACACATTTCTCCTATCAAACAGTATTTCTGCTATATTGCTGTAGATCTGCTATATTGCAGTACATCTGCTATATTGTAGTATTTCTGCAATATTTAAGTACTTTTATAATATTTCAGGACTTCTGCTATATTGCACTACTTCCACAATATTGTAGTATTTCTGCTATTTTGTAACACTTATGCTATATTGCACTACTTCCACAATATTATAGTATTTCTGCTATATTGCACTACTTCCACAATATTGTAGTATTTCTGCTATTTTGTAACACTTATGCTATATTGCACTACTTCCACAATATTATAGTATTTCTCCTATATTGCAATACCTCTGCTATATTGCAGTACTTCTATATTGTAGTACTTCTGCTATATTGTAGTACTTCTGCTTTATTGTAGTTCTTCTGCAATATTGTAGTACGTCTGCTTTATTATAGTACTTCTGCAATATTGCAGTACTTCTGCTATATTGCAGTATTTCTGCAA
>VURO01024827.1:6315-17777 GCA_015108175.1 Pelvicachromis taeniatus
GGGGGGGTTCAATGATGTGGCTTCCACCTAGTGGTGTTCCAGAGGTGGTAGACTCTAAATTTGTCATGTTGTCCATGAATCAAATCAAACCAACACATAGGTCCAATTTTAATCTGGCACTTCCACTGTGTGGAAGTGTCTCTTAATTATGAAGGAGGGCAGAAGTAAGAGTGGGAAAATCTGGGATGCCCTCACCTTTCTCAGGTGAAAACAGGAACTTCCAATCAGCTCCTTTGGAGATGTATACCTATGAGATGAATGTATTAATATGTCCATCACATATTGGAAAATATGCCTTGTTGTGTTTCAGTTTGATTCAGGCATTTTTAACATGCTCCCAATCGTTATGATTTTACATACTGCTCTCTGTTATTAGAATTTGTTGCAACAAAAATAAGAACAAATAAATTCAGATGCACTTTTAAAAACACATACAAATGTAGAAGATTTCCACAAAAGTATTTTTCATACTGAGATAGTCTTAAAACTGTCCGTCATATCTGTAAGTGTTTCCTCCATGTCTCCAAGTCAGCACTGGTGCACACTTGGTGTTTTGCAGACTCTAGAGCCCATTCCCACCCAAGGCTTGTTGGCTTGAAACAGCCCTTAATGTGGCCTCCACAAATTGCAAACAGAGTGAAAGGGTGTAGGTGGCTGGACTGGAATTGGTTCAGTATTACATTTCATCCTAATATGATTGGAGATGGAATACACAACAGCTTACTAAAACACTAGTCACTAGACTTGGATATTTAAGATCACCTCTGTCGAGCTTTAATATCTGAAGGTGAAAAGAGCACTGGAATCCACTACTGCCAGCAGAATCTTTGATAGACTTTCATAACAAATTATTTTACAAATTCAAAAAATCAAAATGGCGATATCCAGATATCCATAGGCTACTACTGTGGTGAACTTATGTAATTACCAGTTCTTGTCCCAACTCTCCAGCTCAGCTGCTGCTCTACATGTGCAAGCATGTGCGTGATAATCCGGGAAAAGCACATCAGGCAGTATTAACCAAAGGCACAGGGAGCTCTTTAAGGTGCCTTATTCTTTGGTCATCTTTACAGAAACACAAGTATTTTTGTTGAAACATTTCCTCCTCTATAAAAAAAAACAAAAACAAAATATCAACAACAAAAAAAAGAAGAAGAAGAAGAAGAAAAGCCATATGTGTTTTAGATGTTTTTAAAACTATGATATTTGGCCTGATGCATCACGGTCTGTGCTACAGTTCTACGTTAGTCAGTGTTGACGGCCCCAACGCTTTGTCCATGTATTTTGTACAACTACGAGATTTTTAAAGAGAGAAGCTGAACCAGGTGCAGTTGGATCAAACGTGCGTTCCTTATTTGTTCACCTCCATGTTTGATGTATTCACACTGATGTTGTTATTATGCTGACGATGAAGGTCTTAATCAACGCCTTAATCTTGTTACGTCTCACTGTGTAGCTCTGCTATTGTTGCAATACACTGTAAACTACCTAATGTATCTGCTGTTCTTGTAAATATTTGGCCAATATTATTGTTGCTTTGCTTTTTATATATTTTGCTTTCATACCTTTTTGCTGTGGATATTATGTGTTGCTGTTGATTTCCAAAGTTCTGTTTGTTTGGGGTTTTTTTTAGGGTGACTTGAAAAGCAGCTCCACCTCTGAATGTTTCATAGCTGATATCATTGATTATGAGAAGATATTTTTGCTAGTATATGATGAAGATTTCTATTCACACAGACAATTTAAATATTCCAGATTTAAATGTCAGACATCCATGTCTTTTCCATGAGCAGTAGCAAGCAGAATATGATGAGCTCAGTTGCATTAGATTACAGCCGGTGACGTAACGCTTTGCTTTGAATCTACTGAGCCAGAAGCAGCTTGTATAACAGCTTGTTATATAAAGTGAAGCATTCATCACTTACAGAGATTTTTATTTCCCTCTCATCAATTTTGGCCATGACTGCAAGAACATGCCAGTTCTATCTTTTGTATCATTTACAACCATGACAATAATTCGAAAGTGATCATGTATAGTGTGGAAAAATATTTTTTGAAAAATACAAGGGTTATTGGCCATGAGAACTGTAATGTTTTCAAAGATGTTACTGCCTCAAGTATAGTAGTTACAGAAGCTTTACGTAAGAGCTGCCATGTTTGTTTAAAAGGTTTAATGTATTTTGCTTTCTCTGGTCTTATTTTGATGTTTTCTGTCAAACACAAAGTTGTATTGTGAGAGACAATTAAAACATTCTTTAAATATAAAGTTGTTACGTTATTGGCACAAAGATGTTTTACAGGAATACTTTTAAGCTGAAACGTTTGCCTCCTTCCCAAGAGTTGGTTGACAAAATCTAAAAAACACATCTTTACAAAATAAAAGGCTTCACTTACCAGCATCCTGAAAGCTCACTGAATAAGTTATGTGTGTTTTGTTTAAAGATATTTACTAATGTTTTTAAAAACTGTTGGAAAAAATTCCCAAATTAACTAAAACTGTCCACCATTAGGACTCAATTGACATTACAGCTGGGATGTATTTTCATAATATAATACAATAATGTACCAAACATGTTGTGATCAGGATACAGTGCATCAAGTCCTTTAGTTGAAGTGCTGATAAAACCAAGCCCACATTGGGCTAACAAAGGCGTGAAGGCACTGCAGAGCCAGCATCGCTCTCTCGTTTGTGGTTTTTGATTCAGCAGTTTTACTTAGACTTGAATCCTGCAACCAAAATTCACACTGAAGACATTTGGACTCTTTTTTTTGGTTGGCAGGATTTCTATGTTTTGTCTTCCATCTAGTGGTGTTCTAAAGGTGGTACACACTATGCTACAGTTCTGAGTTGGTGAGTCGGTGATGATGCGCTCAAGACGTTTTCCTTTGTTTTGTACAGCTATGAGATTTTTAAAGCCAATATTGTTTTTTGCTTTAGCTTTTTACATATTTTGCTTTCATACATTTTTATTGTAGATGTTATGAGTTGCTGGTGTTTTTTTAAGGGTACTTGAAAAGCAGCTCCACCTCTAAATGTTTCATAGCTGCTATCATTGTCTATGAGAAGATATTTTTGATGAAGATTTCTAATCACTCAGATTTAAATGTCAGACAGCCATGCCTTTTCCATGAGCAGTAACAAGCAGAATATGATGAGCTCAGTTACATTTGATTACAGCCGGTGACGTAACGCTTTGCTTTGAATCTACTGAGCCAGAAGCAGCTTGTATAACAGCTTGTTATATTATAAGAAAACTTCATCATTTACATAACATTCATAGAGTGGCCCCGAAGCCACTCTTTTTCATCTTGGCTGTGTGATTAGGGTAGTTGTCCTGTTGGAAGATGAACCTTTCCCCCATGTCTGCTCTAGAGTAAGTTGTCATCAAGGATGTCTTTATACATTGCTGTGTACATCTGTGTTTCCCATGACCCCGACTAGTATCCCAGTTCCGGTCTAAAAAAACATCCCCACAGCCTGATGCTACTACCCCCATGCTTTACTGTAGGGATGGAATTAACCGGGTGATGAGCGGTGCCTGGTTCACACCAGACATGATGCTTGGCATTTAGGCCAAAGAGTGCAGTCTGTGTTTCATCAGAATTTTGTTTCTCAGCCGATAAAGGAAGGACTTCAGGTACCTTTTGGCAAACTCCAGCTGAACTATCATGTGCCTTTTACTGAGCAGTCACTTCCAGCTGGTCACTCTAGCATACAGACCTGATGGGTAGAGTGCTGCAAAAATGCTTGTTCTTCTGGAGGGTTCTTTTCTCTCCACAGAGCAACGCTGGAGCTGTCAGAGTGATCATTGGGTTCTTGGTCAACTCCCTGACTATTGCTGAGACTGGCTGGGCAGCCAGCTCTTGGAAGAGTCCTGGTGGTTTCAAACTTCTTTCATTCATGGTTGATGGAGGCCACTGTGAGCACTGTGCTGCAGAAATCCCCCCCCCCCCCAATCTGTTCATCAATACAATTCAGTTTCAGAGGTCTACAGACAATTCCTTGGACTTCATGGCTTGGTTTGTGCTGTGACATGCACTGTCAACTATGTCCAGTCAACTGAATTTACCACAGGTGAACTTAAAATCAAGTTGGAGAAACATCAGACAGATGGATCATTGGAAACACGATACACCTGAACACAGTTTTGAGTATCACAGCAAAGGCCAGGAATACTCTCAAAACTCTCAAAAGCACAAAGAAACAATCTGACATGCTATATTTAAAAACAAACAAACACAAAAACAACAACAACAGTGCAAATGATTACACGTGTAAATTGCTGAACCGTCCCTCTCATAGCACTACTAGATGATCACAACAGTGCTTCTTGGCATATGGAAGCAGACTTACACAACATGAAGAGGCACAAATGTAGTAGATCTACAACAAAGCCTGGACAGGAATTGAATTGGACTGTACTAATGTAAATCCACAACACACTGTTTGGTACAAAATGACTTATTTCACCATCGCAGTGCTCAAGCACTCCAGTGTGAAAACAAAAGTACTGTAATGTTTGGGAGATGAGGTATTTACAGACAGTATATAGAATTTAAGGTAATAAACATCTTCAGTGAAAAGGCAAAGTGAATAAATGTAAACACCAACCATTACACTAAGATTCAAATCATTTGTGAACACCATTAAGCATCAACTTCCCACCACTACTACTACTTCTTTTCTTTTTTTTTAAAGGCAGTGACACAAATGTCAAAGTCCTCCCCTCTCTTCCAATTTCTGGAAAAGGGCCAGGCTGCGAAGATGAGACTGTCTTTCTCCGTTCTTCCACAGAATGAGCAGGTGGTCCGCCGAGCATGTAACCAACCCTTTCGCCTTGAAGCTTACAAACATCTGAAATTAATCCAAAAGACATTACTGCAGCACTGACATGACATAATTATAAGGAAGAACTTTAGTTTAAGCCTTATGTACCTGGACTGCTCCTGAGTGTCCAATCAGATCTCCCGTCAACTCCAGCATCCTAATGTTGGGAATGTCTATAACCTTCTTTGAAGGAGGCCCAGATTGTTTGTTTGAACGGCCAAAACTCCACATCCCAAAGAACCCTATTGTGTGGACAGAAAATTACTATTACAGGATACCCAAGGACTAATTTACACTTTTATATTGATTATACCTATCAAACCCAAAAACTGTACTTGTTGCTTATCATATTGCTGTTAAAATATATTTTCTGTGTTTACGGGAAGAGATGACAGGATAGGCTAAAAACAGCATTAGCATCACTGGAGGAGAACATCTGTCAGAGTAGTAACTAATAGGTCTGCTTTAAACGTCATAATAATTATGTGACAGGAACACTGGCCTAGAAGTAGAACCCTATGCAGGTAGTCATTATGCAAAGGTGTTACTGTGTTTGACTGCTGTGTTTGACTGTGTTTGACACAGTATGAGAATGAATCACTGAGCAAAAGATACTAAAACATGCATTAGAACTTTGAGGATCTACAAAACAGATTAACTCTTCTCTGTAGATTCATTACCTTTCACATTTACTGGTGTTATTTTATGCAAGTCCTTCCAAATGTACCTTTTATTGAGGTGTTGAGTGTTAAAGTGGAGCCAGTTTGATCTTATCATATTTTATCATTTGAATTCTACTAGATTAGCTTTGTATGAGTCACAGTTGACAACAGGGCTTATTTCTCTTCTACTGAACTCAGACAGCTTCTCCCCCTTAAGCTATCTTTCTCCTGATTGGCTGTTTCCTGTAAGCAGAAGGTCTAAACAACAAGTTGGTATGGTTCACAGCTAGAATTGGGTGTTTGAGATGACCATATTAGATATCCCTCTTGCTGGCATCATACAGATTGACTGATATGAGCATTTGCCACTGGACCAGTATACATGAAACAGAATGAGAAACAGCTTTCACAAGACAAAAGCAGTCATGTGACAAACTAAGGTCAACTCATGAGTCAGTAGTTCACAAAACAAGCTTCAGCAGCAATAACCTGAAATAACAGTTTTCTGCGTGACTGTATTAGTCGCTCACATGATTGTGAAGGAATTTTGCCCAACTCTTCCTTACAAAGTTGCTTCAGTTCGTCGAAGACTGCAGGCTTTTTTTTTTTTTTCTTCAATGCACAGCTCTCTTAAATTCCCGCCACAACATTTCAATCAGGCTGAGGTCTTTGACTGGGCCACTGAAGCACCTTTTTTTTTTTTTTCCAGCCATTCTGTAGATCTGTTGGTTTGCTTGGGATCATTGTAAACATTGCAAAACAAGATGTAATCTTTTGTGTTTGTGTGTGCAGGTGTGTATCACCTGAAGACGCTGGTTCAGCTGGCAAAGGCAAGTCTTGGATCTCCCACATCCTCACACTGCCATCTTCAGAGCAGGACATCAGCTCACTGAAACAGAGGCAGTGTCACACACACACACGCACACACACACAGATTGTCTGCATAGCAACAGCTGTTTGAATAATAGTCGCAGGCTGATCCATTGCTAGATAATTGTACTGAAAACAAAACTATCGATTAAATTTGCAGCTGGAACTCCATCAAGGGTCCTTTATCAAAACACCTGTTCAACAACTTTAGAGGAAAAGCTCAACCAGTTTGTTTTACACAGCAAGAAAATATGTTAAGAACAAGATAAAACATCAGCTGACTGTATGACTGCTTGTTTAGTAATCTTTACATTTGGAAGATATCTTTTTAAATTTTCTACAGGCCCAGTCTTTCATACCTGCAGCTTTCAGAGATTTCCACCACATGTATTTCAAAGTTGTAGTTACTACTTATTTTGCACATTTAGACTCTTAATACAGTAAGATGTATGGAAGGTTGTTGGTGCCCTGTATAAAACCATAGGCAAAAAAAACAACAAGTAAAATCAGCAAACTTTGCTAGAATAAAAATAACTTTGGACTGGTACTGTAAAGGGTCTATGAATTAAGTCAAATATGTCCTGACCTGTGAATTTGACTGAGACGGTTTTTAATTGTGTGGCTAACTCAGACTTTAATAACATTACAGTTCTGACCTGCTTCTCTGAAATAGTTTGGCTAATAGTCACTGCCCATGAACATGTTACCATAGATTCAGTGTTTATAGTCTCCTACAGTACCCTCACTCCTATTTTTAAGCCACTCCCTCTTGTTTTGAAAGTTGAGTAAATTGTACTAAGCTATCACTGACCCTTTGTGTCTAATGTTTCCCCACAAGTAATCTAATCACGTTGCCATCTTAGCAATCACCAGGCTGTCATCCTTCAATTGGACAAACTAACTAACTAACTTAGACACTATGATTCTTACAAGTGTAGTGTCTATGGTCAACATATAGGAAGTACCATATAAAGATTTTTAATTTGTCACATTTGACCTCATTTCATATCTGCGTTTCTTTCAGGATTGAAAGAAATGGCGTAATACTACCCTTATCTAATTTTTACTACACTGCAAACTTCTCAAGTACTTTTGAAAAGAACAAAGAAAAACTAAATGAATATATACAAAATACAAAAGTATTCCCTTAAAAGTACATACTACCCAGAGAGTGAGCTCTGAGGGTTTCTTGTTTATTAATGTATTCAAGTAAGCATAGATCACCGTGATGTGCATGTGCAAACTACTCAAGATACAGCTATTGATTTTCAGTTGAGTTGTTTAGTTTTCCTTTCAGAAAGTATTTTGCCTGTGTGTGTGTGTTCTAGAGGGTAGAAAAAAAAGCTGTAAGATCCTACCTGTCAGACAGCAGCATGGTGTGTAACACATTAGAGTCGTGGGCAACCTTCCTGTAGGCCACCACGCTTCTGGTCTGAACACTGTAAACATAGAGGCCGCTGCCCACAGCTGCAAGGATGAGCTACAAAACACACAAACAGAAAGTGATGATAAAACAACAGAGTATTCCCAGTAAACACGCCCATCCTGCCCTTTTCTGTCCTCACATTCCCATTGGTGGTCAGGTGCTGAATCGACATCTCGCTGGGTTTAGGAGCCCCCATTCGTATTTCAGTCTGAGTGCAGGCTTGGGACTCCTCCCAGAGAATGTGTTCATAGGCCAGGAGGTTCCATTCAGTTGCATTCCATAAGATCAACTCGCCCATATGAGACCCACTGGCAAAGAGCCCGTCTGAAGAACACAAGAGGAAAAGGCATGAGTCCAGGGCTACAAACACAGACCAGATGAAGCTTCCAAATAGCTTCCAAATGTCTCAAACCTAGTGACCAGGTGATGCAGCTGTGGTTGCAAAGAGTCCTATAGAGTCTACAGGAAAAGAGCTTACTGATTTAAACTCTGTAAATACTTTCCTGATGAGTTTACAGTCTCAGCTCTTCATTTTGGGCCATCTTGGATAAAAAGTGAAGTCTATCTTGGAAATCTTGGACTATGTTTCACCAAGAAGGATTATCTGTGGCATGCTAATTGGCTAACAGCTGGTGATTGGCAAGTTGACAGCCAGTGAGGAAGCAGTTTAACAGTAAGAGGCGCACATCTCTGTCAGACCTGTTTGAATTTTTTTGTTTTTTAAACCAAGATAACAAAGGGTGAAAACTCTAATCTCAAGCCTTTGAAACAGATCTTCAGAAGGCAATGGATGATGTCACTGTAGCTACGTCCACCTTTTACACGGTCTGTGGATATAATGTGCAGTCTCTTTGCACCTCAAACACCAAATGCAGACACACCGAGTTTCAGACTGACCATTGACGTTTATAAGAGCTCGGATCTGATCCTGGTGGTCAGACAGGCAGCGGATCTCAGCCACTGACACAGAGGAATCAGCAGAAACTGTCAAGCTGTAGATCACTGCAAAGACAAGGGAATATTTGTGTTTCAAATAACGTACCTTTAATCTACTGATCTGTTCATCCGCACCATATTTTGTGCGCTTACTTATTTTTTTATCCATGGCAGCTGCTATGTAGTTCTTCGGCAGTTCAATCAAAGCAGTTATTCCTTCAACACGTCAAAACACAAAAACACTGATGAGCGTCAGGGGCCAGCACGGGTTGGCGTAACAGTAAAAGTGTGTTGTGTGACACACATTTTTTTTCTCACCAGTATCACTGTGGTTGGGTCGCTGACACTGCAGCTGAAAGTCTCTGTTCCACACACACAGTTCTTCCCCACCAGAGAGCCACACACACAGTCGCTCGAGCACCAGCAAACACTGAGAGAGACACGTAGCTGGATCAGGATGTGAAATATCATTTTAGATTTTGATATGCACGTACACACCAATGTAGCACCACCCCCAACAAAAAGCACAAAGTACCAGTGAAGGAAAAAAAAATCAAAAGTAATTAGCCCATAGCTGCTGTAGTTAACCCTAATCTGTGATCAAGAGGAGGCAATTACTGATTTACCACTTAAATTAGATTAAAAATTTGGCTAAAAATTAGGCTAAAAACCTTTAGCCTCAAACACTTTAATTAGTAACTTCATTTCCTGACAACACTAACCTAATGGCACTGAGTCAGACGAGTGGAAAACTTCAAAAAAATCTACCGTAATTTCCGAACTATAAGCCGCTACTTTTTGCACGAGCTTTGAACCCTGCGGCTTATTGTCCGGTGCGGCTTTTCTAAGGCTATTTCATGATTTTTGTGACATCGTAAGAGGATTTGTTTTGGTTTGTTCCGCCATTTTGCCTGGCGGAAAGGCATGTGATCAGACACGGAAAAGAGTGATATGTTGGTCACATGTCCGTCCGCCAGCCAAAGAAGTGCCGTACGAATTGGCGCGAAAAAGAGACGAGATTAGCAAGCTGGCTCTCGCTGACCCTGAACCCATATCTACATCAGGTCTCCAAGGTGAACGGCCTCTGGCATGTTAGAACAAGGCAGCTAAGGGAAGTCGGCAAGTCAGATTCATTTTGGAATAAGGATTGGCTCTAAGGGCTGGGTCGGTCGGGCTAGTAGCGCCCGACCGAGCGCTACTAGCCCGCTAGCGCTACTAGCCCGCTAGCGCACCTGCGGCTTTTAGTCTGGTGCTGCTAATGTATGAACAAAATATGATTTTTTCATAATTTCAAGTTGTGCGGCTAATATTCAGGTGCGCTTTGTAGTCCGGAAAATACGGTAATTCAAATGAAAAATGTATCCCTCTTTTATATTAAATTTTAAAATTAAAGGCCATTACACACTGAGCGTGTTGTGAAAAGGTGACACAAAATTCAGAATTGTTCAGATCCGAACTTGTCCTGTAACTTCTATATACACCAAACTCTTTCGGTGGAAAACTTGTCTTTAAGAAAGGCACTAAGGAAAAGAAATAGAGCAAACATCAAGAGATGATGAACATCTGAAGGTCCTGAAGTTTCTAATCAAGAAAAGGAAGAAACTGAGATTCTGGATTCATCCAATTCTTACAAGAAGGCAGCAACAGAGAAAATTTCATGGTTTGATTCAGGAGTTGAAGCTGTATCATGACTACATTTGTACATATTTGAAGATGTCAGTGGGGCAGTTTGGTATTATTTTACTATTTGTATATCCAGGATTGGTGTACATTTTGAGCTATGTGCACACTCGTTGCCAAATGCGTGGTCTGATTGGTCCAATCACTTTATTCTGATCTAAAAAAAAAAAAACAATCTGAAAACTTAAACCCCATAAAAATGTCCAAAGCGTTCATTTAAGGGCTTTAGCTGAAGTACTGCATTAACAGTGTAGGAAATAAAAACATTTGTATACACAGTTCCCAATTTTCACTTACAAAAATAAACAGCTGACAATACGGATGCAAGATTAGGAGATGTGTGTTTTTTAGGGATTTCAAAGGTGTGTTGCTACCTTTACAGAAGAATGAAGATCTGAAATGGTCTGGACCCTGTTGCCTGTATCAGGGTCCCACAGCTGACAAGCAGGATTAAGGAGAATCAAGTCTGAATCACAAAGGCATGAATTACTCATGAAACACATGCTGCACATTTGTGTGCATTGTTTCAGGATACACTGAGGCTTCGGTCTGAGGAGGCAGTGATAAGCGAGGTGTTCAGTGTGACTTCATTTTTGCAGGTGATGGTGGTTATGGCTGTTATCTGCTGAGAATGGCCCCTCAGCTCCTGCAGCCTCTCCCCAGTCTAGCAATCAGACAGAAAAAAGCAAAAATAAAAGCAATTAGCAATTAGTCCCAGTGTGCTGTGTGCAATTTCACAAGACGCAGAGAGAGAAAAAAAAACTGGCAGCATATTACCTCAACATTCCACACCAAAACAAGGCCATCATCCCCTGCTGAGGCACATCTGGGTAACATGAGGAGAAAGGTAAGAGTTATTTCTTGGATTTAGACTCCTGTGTCACACTGACCCCTCAGCTGAGAATTGCAGGATTGGCAGGATTCTGCTTTAGCAGGTCGACTAGTCAATCACAGATACAACCTATTCATACAAGGACTCATTTCCTGCAGGTTCATCTCCACCTGAGAAATGTAAAAAAAAAAAAAAAATAAAAAAAGACCAAAAAAAAAAAAAGAAAAA
>VURO01024831.1:0-17699 GCA_015108175.1 Pelvicachromis taeniatus
TATATATATATATATATTTTTTTTTTTTTTTTGCTTAAAAAAAAAAAAGAACAAGAACTGTTGCAGTACCCTATATATAATTTTTAGTCCAGGTCAAAGATTATATTCTATCATAGTTTTAATTTTGATTGTCAGTGCAGTTTGTCAACTTCTAACGACCCCTAATCTGTTATTTTCTCTCCGGCCTCATCTGTACTGATTTGTACCCATGTAGATAATATTTTTCCACTTTTTAATGACAGAGAACTCCACATTTAAAGATTTATAGATTTACAGATTATTTATTTAAAAATAATTCATTACAAATCAGACAGGTTTTTGGCATTTAAAAAACTGGTTAATTTACTGAACAGATTTAGAGAAAGACCATGGATTGAATAAAAATTAAAAGGTTGCAACTACTTTTAAGGATCTGGTTTCTTGGTTGCCATAGTGACAAATTCCCCCACTTTGTCATGAAAAAGTATTTACCACATATTATATATTTCACAGTTAAATATGCTAGCTATAAAATTGTGCTGACTGTTGTCTCTGTGGCACTGGTCATGTCAAATAGATTGCTTTTCGTGACCCAGCCAGCCAGGTTTTTATAAAATTAAATCCTGATCTAGACAGCCCTTAGATTGGTGATATAACTAAAGCGAGAATGGATGTTTGATTGCAACAGGATTTGCTGGAGGAGATGAGCAACTGGGGAGGAAAATGGTCTGCTGCTTGCAGATTTTTTGCTTGATTCAGCAAGCTTAAAGGCATTCTGCAACTAAAGAACATGACAGAGTAGATGAAGAATGAGCAGGCTGAATGTAAAAACATTTTCATGATATATAACACAACTTGTGTAAACCAAAACACAAAGTAGAAGGAATATCACACGTGTGTATATATTTCAGTATATGCACTCAAGTACACTCAGTATATTAGCTAGGAGCTAATAGTACTAGGAGTACAAATTTCTCAAATTTTCTATAAAATTGGAATTAAACAATTAAAACATAATTATAATAGAAAATGGCTAACATACAGTTAGTGGAAAATATACTCAGTTAAATGTCTGATTTTGCAAAAACAGTACCATTTTCTTTTGTTTTTCTGATAGGCTCCAGCACCCCCCGCGACCCTGAAAAGGATAAGCGGATGCGAATGGATGGATGGATGGATGGAAATTAGCATTCCTTGCTAGCATGCTGCTAATGTATCATGATTGGTTGGTTAAGAATCCACAAGCACACATGCTTCATGCTCACTTGATGGTACCAGTTACCGAACAATAACTACAGATGTTGGCTGTTGTGGTCGAAGCTTGCTAATATTAGCTAACAGCTACTAAATTCTCTGTTTTTACTCATTTGATATGCGATATCAGGGAGTTGAATTACACCATAGTTTTTGAGGTGATGGTAAATATTGTAGCGCTAAGTCAAAACTAAAGCTACATTCTTGCACAGTCACATGGTTGTAAAAAGAAACAAGCAATTACTCAGTTACTTTACAAATCAAAGTTAAGCATGAATACAAATAGGAAAACTCTTGTGGACCTTTGATTTCTTTTGCTGTGTGTTTGGGTCTGCTGTTAAAATGTAATCCAATTAGTTTTGATGCATTTTGATGGATCTGAGAACACTCTTGAATTACTCTGCCTTTATTCCACTGCGTTATCAGCAGTGACTGGACTGAATGAAATAAATAATGGTAATGAATAAATGGTACACCCATAATAAATATTATAATAAATACACATTAAGGCAAAACACGATGTTTCACAGATGAGGCAGAGTGCTTTGATTCGTAAGCTCTGCCCTCTCCTCCATGCTTTCTCCTTTTCTGTCATTTTGATAAAGGCTCATTTTCTCTTTCTTCTGTCCTTTAGAACTTTTTTCCACAATTCTACTCGTGTCTTTTTCTGATGTTTCCTTACTGCAAACTGACCTTTCTTTTTTTGAGACTCACCAGGGGTTTGCTTCCCATGGTGAATCCTCTGAGGTTATACTCGTGAAGGTTTCTCTTGATTGGTGAAGATAAATCTGTACCTGCATCTTTGTGACTTTCTTGTGCAAACCAGCTGACAGAGCTCAACTCCAACATCAATACATTGCATGCAAAAAAATAGAATGCAATAAATGAATAAAATTAATAAATTATTTTGCCTTTGAGTAAAGGAGGAATATTGTGTATCTTGTGTTCTAGTTTAATACATACAACTACAATCATGGGGAAGACTGCTTACTTGACAGTTGTTGAGATACAAGATTGCTATCATCAACACCCTGCAAAAGGAGGGTAAGCCACTGAAGGTCATTGCTTAAAAGGATGTCTGTTTGCAACAAGCTGTATTGAAGTATATTAACAGAAAGTTGACTGGGAGAGAAAGGTGTGGTAGGAAAAGCTGGCCAGGCAACTCGGATGACTTCAGCTTTGAGAGAATTGTCAAGAAAAGCCGATTTAAGAACTTGGGAGAGCTTCACAGGAAGTGGACTGAGGTTTCAGTGCACAACAAGCCACCACACAGAGACGTCTTCAGGACAGGAGCTACAACTATTGCATTGCTAATATCAAGAGATATCCAGAGACAATATCAGACCAGTGTCTTATATGGGCTAAGAAAAAAAAAAAAGATCTGGGCTGTTGCTCAGTCTTCTTTTGAGATAAAAGTAAATTCTGAATTTCATTTGCAAAGGAAGGAAGAATGGAAAGACGCCGAATCGAAGATGTTTGAAGTCCAGTACAAAGTCTCTGCAGTCTGTGATGATTTGTGATGGCATCACATCATCTGCTGATGTTGGTCAGTCCACTGTGTTTTATCAAGTCCAAAGTCAACACAGTCTTCCACCAGGAGATTTTTTACAGCAGTTCATGCTGATCCAGCACCTGCCCACAGTACCACAACCACTACCAAATGGTTTGTTGACCAGCCACCTCATTTCACCAACGCCCTTCAGATCGTCTGTGGAGCATTGTCACAAAAGAGATCAAAAACATTCAACCCCAAAATACAGTTGATCTGAGCGGTGTTATCACGGTCACTTGGGCTTCTGTAACACGTCAGCAGGGCCACAAGGTAAACAGCTCCAGCACAGTGCTGTAGCAGTTTGTGGTAAAGGAGCCCCAGTTAGGCACTGAGTGTGTAAACGAACACACTTTGCAAAAGCTGGACCTCTCAGTAAATCCTTGTTTATGATCTTTGGACAATAAGCCATAATCATCAAATTAAAACAAGAAAGGTTTGAAATATTTCAATTTACATGTAGGTAATATTTTATATATTTTAATATTAAATTATAAAAAAATAAACCTTTTTGATGATTGTCTATTTTCATTTACAAGCATTAGTACATACAGCAACTATCTGCTTAATTGACTTATTAACTGTCAACTCTTTATATCATTATCTCATATGACACACATTTATTTAATAAAAACATATACAGTGTATATCACAGTACATTTAGTAGTCAGGCCAGCTACTTCTGTACTTTTGCAATTCAGATGCTATATCCACCATGTTCACACTTATCATTAGTACTTATTTCTAGGTTATGTGAGGTTATTTGTGGGAGGAACAAGACTTTCCTGGGACTTTGTTAGTATCAGGAATTGTTGAGCCTGCTCAGCCTCAGCCTCCCAACTGCTCAGGAGTCATCAGTCCACAGGAGTTGAATCTTGGACCCACATAGTTAATCTCCCCACCACTGCGGTCTGTTAGGATAAAGAACAATACTAAGTCTTCATTTACTTCCTCCCTCATAAATAAACTAATCAACTTGATCTGTGCAGTACTGGGCACGTGCAGGAGAAGCAAGCTGCCAAACACACACATACAAACAAGCATGTACACAACTAGAATGCACATGTAGCCGGAGATATATATCCTAACCGTAGATACACTCACATATTCTTGGCCCACTCACTCTTCCTTTCCTTCCACACTGTCACATTGTTTGGAGGTCCAGATGAATACAAATCAGCCTTCTCCTGTCTGTCTGGGTTTAAGGGATTGCAGCTCAGTAAATAACCAGAAACAATGTGTGAGCAAATAGAAGAAGAGATATCACTAAGGACCAACAGATACGAGGACGAACAGTTGGGCAGCTCTCTCATCACGCCATTAGTCATCAGTGAGAAGATGATGCGCAAGAAATCCCACTTCAGCCACAGGGAAAGCAGCTATTTTCTATGATGATGATGCTTATTAAACATTTGCTGTTATTACTGTGTGTCTACTTATCAATCCCTAAACTCTCGATCCACTAGGACGTTGAGAGCATAGAGTGATTCTCTAATTAAGAAAGATTTATCCAATCCAGGCTTCAGGAATTGGTATATTTTTGTGGCATTACTTTGGGGATGTCTTGATGCATGTTCAATCATGGTAAGTAAATCCCAAAAAAGTGGATTCTGTTCACCTGGATGTAACGTTTTCAGTTTCCAGTGGGAGAAACATTTCCCACTGACCTTTTTTTAGGGATGCCAGTGTCGGTCTGTTTGGTCCAAACTGAAATATTTTAGTAGCAATTAGATGCATGAAGGTTTACACAGACATTCATTCAATGTAGTGGTGATCTATAGCTTTCACAAAATCAGATATTTGTGTGGGGTTACAGAAACAATAGATAGACAACCTTTATAATGAAACACTTGAACACTTGTGCTGGAACAGGTTTTATGTTTGAGTGTGTACTTTTTTTTTTTTTCAGCAGTGGGACCGTGTTCGTGTAGCGTGATCCACTGGAGGTCATTCTGTGCAGAGAAGGCGTCCGCCTGCATCAGAGCTCTGTGTTTTCCTTGAACACGATGAGAATACAGAGCGTGCAGTGTCCAAGTTCTGATGCGTTTGTATTCTGTTCATCCAGTAAAAAAAATTTGAAATGGTGCTGATTTTTGCTGTAAACATTTCCGTTGGCTGAAAAATAGTCTTCTTAACTTTTGAGCACAGCCCATCAACCATTTCCCCAAAGACATCTCAACCTTACCTGTAAAGAGCCAGGGGACATGTGAATCAAACACAACAAAACATGTGTATTTAATTATTCATTAATACATCAATTATTTATTATTTTCCAAAGGGTCAGCTGGAACAGAAGAAAAACTTGTCTGTTTCTTGAGAAGATGAATAGCAGTCAGTGGGATTTTTCATTGTTTTTGGTTGGCATTCTTTCTTTCTAATATCCTATAAAATGTTAATGTTTAATTAATTATCAGTTCATTGTACCTGCCCCTTTAAAAGATAATTTAATTAGAAAAGGGTGTGCAGCTTCTCTTACATTTCAAAATCCTTGTTTTGTGTGTGAGCTTTAGCGTGTGCCATGCAATCCACCTGACAATTATTACTTCCTTATTTACTTTGCATCTCATGTCAAAATACTGCAGCAGTAACTCAGTCACTGATTGAGACTGATATTGGTTGGAGATAATGACGGCACTGCTGTATATTCCCCTATGATACTGTTTTTTTTTTGTTTTTGTTTTTACCTCCTCAGCAAATTGCTTTCTCCAAATCTACCAAAGGCTCCAAAACAACCTCTTCCACTTCTTCAGAAACAGATATTATACAAAAAGCCAATCTATTGCAAAAAGCCACGACAGAAATCTTATACGTTATTTTTGGGGAGAGCAGTGGAAGAGTGAGAATGGTGGAAAAAGTAATCCATTTTAATGGAGCTGTCTCTGTATTATTGGCAACTTTCGCCGCGCGCACCTCTTTCAGTTTCATATAAGACACTACATGCAGTCAGAATGTGTGTGTGTCAGCACAATACTGTAAATAATAAAAGAGCCACAGTAGTGATAGGAAAGTGCAAGTCTTGAAATAGCTTTGAGGGGAGAGAATATTTATTCACTTTAATGATCAAGCCCTTTATTGACTTTTTGGAAAATCCAATATTCAGCCTGCAAGGCAGTGAGAATTGCTCTCATCGCGCTGCAATTTCACGATGGTCTCTGGGACAATAACCATTTATAAACTTCAAACAGACATCACACACTGGTGCATATAGACATCACAGACATGTATGTGCTGACAATAACGTACTGTAAACGTGCATCTGCACACACAGGTCACACTTTGCACTCAGTAAATGCCTGTCCTCACTAATTTGTACCTAAATATCTTGCGTCATCAACTTTTCAGAGGGAAACCATATTCATATGCACAAATGGTTCACACGATTGCATAAATATATGTATATATAATCTAATACATCTATATATTTATATAATGCATGGATACATTTTTAAAAAAAAATATGTGAACCTCCTTTTGTGTTTGTCTCTGGTCACAACTACCTTTCCTTTTCGTGTTCCCAATGTCATATGCTGTTGGCCCTCATCACATCGCAGTAGCCAAGGATGAGACAAAACATGATTTTGTCTGGCAGCCAGTTTCTGGCACTGCATTGATACATGGTAATCCAGCTGTCAGTGGGGAGCTGGAGGGAAAGAGCTGCAAAAGAGACGAGAGGAGGAGCAGAAAGACGGGAACAAAGGCAGGCAGATGGAGAAAGTGAAAGAAATAAGTAGAATAACAGACAGTACACACGGTGGCTTACAGTTTTGTGAGTATTACAGCGGCCGTGTTATGAACCATCAAGGAATCCAGAGGAGAATAAGGTCTAAACGTTCAGTATAACAACCTGCTTGTAAAAGAGAAGCGCCTTAAAATATTGCTGTAAAGATGCTATATACTGATAACCCAGTGAAGTGGTAAAACTGCTAATATTTCTCTGGGAATAAAGATGATCATGTTCTCATGTGCTTTTGTTGCAGTATCTGATTGATGACCGTCAGTACTTTTGAGCAACAGCGTGCACATTTGGTGTAAGTGAACTGTGAATGTGCCTGTCTTACAGGTAGGCATTGATCCCACTTGTTTGTCCAGGTAACTACTTCTTCTTTATTACATTTTAAAATTGAGCATGATTTTTTAGATACAGAATTTACTACAGGGAGATATTTTGCCATGTTTGAATTTGTGCAAATAAAGATATCTGCACAGTCTGTACAACACCCTGTATGCACTCATATAGTCAAACAGTTATACTTTTAGCTAACTTATTACAATTCAGTACCATATAAAGAAAGTCAAGGACATTGCTTCCTTTGTTTACGTCTCCCTTGTCAGTTCGTCATGTTGAGTCTGCGTGCATTAATCTGTCATGTTTCCTGTCCGTGTTTCCAATGTTGTCTAACTTGTGTCATGTCTGTGTCCCGTTATGTTTCCTGTTTTACTTTGAAGAGGTCTTGTGTCTCTGGCTGTGTCTCAATTCCTGGGACACATCCCTCGTGGGCTGTAGCCGAGGCGGCGTACCGAGAAGGCCCGAAGTGAGAGGCTTGTGAAATGGGACGGTCACCAGCTGTTCCCGCCCTTACCACTTCTCCCCGCCCTTACTGCTTCCACCTCCTCGGTTTTACTGTCTCTGTTGCTGCCGCCAGTGGTGGAAACTGGAATTGGCTGGGCCGCACTATGAATTCTGGGATATGGTGGGCCACGTAGGATACACCAGACCCAACCTACAAATTCGGGGAAATGTAGGCCGCATTTGTCGGCCGCATCTGTAGGAGTCTACGAATTGGGACAGCCTACCTCGCTGTGACGTAATCGGCCTACAAATGTGGCCCACGAGGGATACGTCCTAGGAATTGAGACACAGCATCTATGTTCAGTTTGTTTTAGTTTCACTTTCCCTGTGGTGTCCTTATGTTCATTTGTGTCAGCTGTGTCCCCATGTGTTTCCACTTCGCCTAATCACCTCATGTGTGTTATTTAGTCTGTGCGTTGTCATTCAGTCTTTGTCAGGATGTCTGTTTTTCTCGTCTAGTCATGTACCTTTAGTTTCTTAGTGTTAGTTTCTTAGTTGTTCCACAGTTTCACAGTCGCTTCTCTGCTTGTTAGTAATCTAGTTTTTCCCAGCATAGGTTTCAGTTTAGTTTGTCGCCCAGTTCACCTTGCTTTATTTTGTATTCACGTTTACTAGCCACAATTAAACGGCTCGCTTTTAGTTTCAATCCTGTTTTCGTCTCCTTCCTCTGTCTGCATTTTGGGTCCTCCAGTCACGCTCCATACGGTCCGTGACAGTTTCTTTTCTTTAAATTTATTTAACAGGTGTTTTCTAAGGGACATACATAAATATATAAGATGGAAACATGGCAGATTTGAATACAACTGTTAATGGAAAGGTCAAACATGCAAAAGACGCAGAAAGGCATTTGCCGTCGCTCACTGGTGTATACTGAAAAATCCCACTCCCTGCCTCGCAGACAGGTTGGCAGAATGCTGAACCCAAAGCTTGATTATCAGCTGAGCTGGCAAGACAAATTCATGAGCTTCCACTGACCGTTCAGAGCACCGAACGATTGCCGGTAATGCATCTGTGGGGAGATAAATATGATATTTCATTAATGTCAGTAGGAATCTGTTCAATTCCTCTGTTCACCAGCACTGGTTCTACAATATCAATCACTCAGCAGCACATAAATGCATTAACTTACCCCGTTGTAATAGTGAGAGACGTTGTCAGGAGACAAGATGTCTGCACTGATGAAATATCGCCAGTCTCAATACTGACTTTGTATTGATTTTGCTCTTGGACGCTGGGCTTGTTTTGATAGAGAATGTCCAATTAAAAGTTTTAATTAAAAAAAATTCCGGTTATTTTTATTTATTTGTTTTTTGTCCTTTGAGACGTTTAATTTTACACTCAGCTATAAAAGGCCAATATTTGGGTCAAGATAACTTCTCAGCAAGGTTTTTTCTGATGTTTGTCTTTTTTTTGTTTTACATGATTATTATGTCTGTGCACATTTCTGTTCTTCCGGCAGACCTCACAGTGACAGTGTAAAATGGCTAAAGCACAAGTTTAACTTTACTCGGTATGACTTAATGAGCCATAGAAACTCAATTTGAACACAAGTTTTTATAGTGGCATTTAGATAATTAAAGCCAATATGTCATTGTTAAGGGCGATAAACTTTACTCACTGATGTTCACTTCTTACAGGATCAAATAGTCTCAGTTTGTGACTTTACATCTGTGTGTTTTCTATTTGTATCTTTTTAGCATCTGCCTAGTTTCACGTTATAATGATTTATTTTGATTTCATTCCATTACATCCTGTCATGTCAGCCCCCTTCAGATGCTTATCTGATTGACTGGGTATTATGTGATTTCGCTGCAAATTGTTTAAACTGGATTTTTTGAAATTGGTTACTGGGTCTGATGATTGCAGGTTAACTATACTGCTGTGGGATAATTTTACCACACATGATTCAGATTATCGCAACATGAAAAGCAAGTTATTTTTCATTCATTCTAATTGCTGGATTCAAACAACGAGGACAAATGGCATTGCCGTTTGAAAACGCTGAGGAAATGAATGGTTCAGTTTGTTTTTCACGTTCCAGTATCTCTTTATAGAAGCACAAGTGAGGCTCTGAAGTGAAATCCTGTCAATGTACTGCAGATTGTAAGATGCTTTTTTTTTTTTTCATGCTGCATTTGCCATGTTTACTCTAAGGATGAGTCTGCAGTCAGACATGTCTATACAGATTTAAAAGTTGCTATGTTTACTCTGTTTTCTCGCTGTAGTGGAGAAGCATAGTTGGCATACACAAATATTCTTAGCCGTACTGAAATCCCCATGGATGCATTTTGAGCAGAACCAAAACATGTGGTAGTGCTGGTGAAATTCTGAGGCAGACAAACAAGAACAGCTGCATTTGCAGCATGTCGAACAGCCTGCCTCTTTGTGTACACTGCTTTAATTAATACTAGTCAGTTCAAAGCAATAACGACAACTAATATTTTCAGAACTATAAAGGATCATCTGACGTTAAACATAGTAAGCTGGGCTCTACTAACAGTAGTGTGGCGGAGCCCTGAGGATGGCACTGTGGAGACGTGGAGAGAAACAGCCCGTCCTAGGTTTAAAGAAAGATACAGTTGAGCAGCACAGCTGATCAGACTGAAGCTCAGCTCCAATAGGAGGAAAGGGATGGGCTTGTTATGCATATTGATAACTTCCTCTAGATTAAGGGAAAGTATTGTACATGGGCAATAAATATACCCAAAGGCCGCATATTATTATTACAGAGACAATGTTTGAGAAAATTATATGGATCACCCACATACGAATTTTTACTCGCGCTCCCCTTAATTATTTTTTAATTAGGTGAGGTTATAGAGCATAAGGAAATTGCCATCTCAATTCAGTTTCTAAAAACCTAATTTAGTTTTTTTCTTTTATGCAATTTTGGATGGGGGAATTGTCATAAGATAAAGTGCTTGTCTCAGGATGGGATATTTTAAAGATGTCTGTATGAGGACTTGGGTTGGGTTTTAGGTGAGTGAGTGACTTTGGAAATGGGAGAAGATTAGGGCTGTTGCTAAGGTTTGAATGAGGTTTTAGTGATGATGTCCAAGATTAGGATAATGGTAGGATGTACAACAAAACCAACAGCAAGTTCTTCAGCTAAACTGTCATGTCACTTGTTGCTACTATCTAAATGAAGTAGTTTCTGTAAGAACATTTGACTTCAACTTCACAAAATGACCCAGATGGGACGTTACTTCCACATCTTCCTTTTTCCTTCTCTTCCCTCTTTTCTGGTTGTCTTCAGATTGAGCACAGAACAACCTCTCCATTTACAGACCACTATTAGCTGATGGCAAGTTATTATAGTATACACTGTACTGTGCAGGTGAGAAAAGATGCTGTGAACAAAGAATGCTTTCATAACTGGAAGTGTTAATCATTTATGTTCATTAATCAACAAAATCCAGTGAATGAAAATTGAGTCAATATTTGCTGTGACCACCCTTTGCCTTCAAAACAGCATCAATTCTTCTACGTACATTTGCACACAGTTTTTAAAGGAACTCATCTGGTAGGTCGCTCCAAACATCTTGGAGAACTAACCACAGATCTTCTGTGGATGTAGACTTTCTCACATCCTTCATGTAATCCTAGATGCACTCAATGATGTTGAGATTAGGGCTCTGTGGGGTCCATATGATCACTTCCAGTACTTCTTGTTCTTCTTTACGCTGAAGATAGTTCTTATTGACTTTGGCTGTATGTTTGGGGTCGTCCTGCTGCAGAATACATTTGGGGCCAATAAACAATCATGTATTCTTTGTTTACAGCATTTTTTCACACCTGCCTAAACCTTTTGCACAGTACAGGCTTTTCTAAGGGCATACAACCTTCTGTTTTTTGTTGTGTACTGAATTTAATTTGCTTTGCTGTGTTATGAGTGATACAAGGATCATGTACAAAAATTATGGTAAAAAAAAGAGGCTGAAGGACATCAAGCAGACATGATGTAATCCTGCTGTTAGGTTTATCCCCAAAAAGTACTTGGTCAAGGTTGGGATGACAACCATAGTTTGGGTTTAAACACCCTGTTACTTTGTTAAACACATTAGAAAGTGATACTCTTGAGTTAGTAGGGTGTTCATCCTAATCTCAGGGTTTTGTGGTGCCAGAGTTTTGCATGCTTAGTTAATATATTTCAGTTTGGGATCTTAAATGGTTTTGATTTTTATTGAAGTGTTCAAAATTTAGTTTGTTGAATTTTTGGATTGCTTTTACGAGTTCTTCATTGTGCATATTGTGCTTATCCTGCTAGACCTCAGTGCAGCATTCAACACTGTTGGCCGCAATTATTCATTTGTATATTATTTATTTAATTAAATGATTAAATAATGGATTATTATTTTACTACAGAGAATAATACGCACTGTTGGTATTAAAGGAACTGCACCGCAGGGGTTTGAATCATATCTGTCTGATAGATTCCAATTTGTGCATGTAAATAATGAATCTTCTTTTCACATGAATATTGTTTAGTGTCCCCTTTTCCTTTAACAACAATCCGTAAACGTCTGGGAACTCAGGAGACCAGCTGCTGAATGGCTTGGATGGGAATTTTGTCTCATTTTTGTCTGATATACGACTCTAGCTGCCCTGGTCCTGGTTAGCATTGTCATCTGAATGGGCTCTGATACCTGTTTATACTGTTCAGCATTCAGAATGTCTCAACAGGTTGAATCTGTTCATCTGGACGTAGCATTTTCAGTGAAGGACACGACACGTCCAGATGAACAGATTCAACCTTTTGGGATTTACTTACCTGGATGATTGAACATGCATCAAAGCATCATTCAGAATGTCTTTCCAGAACTTCCATAGGCACTAATGCGCCCCCCCCCGCCAGAATGCATTATCCATTTGGTCACATTATCTCAGTCTACATGACCCTTGGCCCAAAGATGATGATTTCTGGATCATGTTCACATATGGCTTCTTATTTGCATGATAAAGCTGTAACCTGTATTTGTGGATGACACAATGAACTGTGTTTACAGACAAAGACTTCCGGAAGTGTTACCGAGCCCTTGCAGTGGTTTCCATGACAGAATCGTGCCTTTTGTGCCAGTTGCCTGCCCAAAGATCAAAGGCTCCCAATATTGATGTTTGGCCTTGTCCCCTCACACAGGGATTTCTCCAGATTCTCCGAATTTTTTTGAGGATATCATCCAATGTCGATGATGAGATAAGATAAGACTTTATTGATCCCACAGTGGAGAAATTTGTGCATTACCACAGCTCAGGTACAGATTGCAGAACAATACAAAGAGTATACCAAGAATATAAAGTCAAGAAATACAAAATAAATAAGATAATATACTATATACAATGGTAACTGTATACGTATACACAGTATGTGTTATAAACGTTCGCAATTTTCTTTTTAGAAATCTTATTTTTGCAGTGTTTTTGCAGGTTGGTGAATCTCTGTCCAGCTTTACTTCTAACACACGCTGTGTGTTTTTGTTACTGACCTGTTGCCAGCTAACATAATTAGTTGCAAAATGTTCTTCTAGCTGTTTCTTGTTAGTACCAGTTACCTCTGCAGGCTTTTCTTGCCCCCAACTTTTTTGAGACACATTGACACATCAACGTAAAAAGACCTAATATTTTTCTCAAAATATTACATCTTCTCACTTTAACCATTTGATACTTTTAGTCTAAACTATTTTGAAATTAGGGTTGTAATGCCGCTGTGTAAATATATTCCCTTTGTCCTTTGTCAAAGTGGTGTTGACACTTATGTGCTTTTTAGCAGTTATGTTTATTTTAATTGTTGAAATTTGATTTCAGCCTAACAACCAGCTCTTTTTGTTAAACTATCTTGATCTTGGATTTGGGTCAACACCTCGACACTCTCCTCACCCACTGTGACCGTGTTAACGTCCACCCCTTGCTGCAAGAACTTACTTTACCTTAAAATGTAACTATAAATCGTAAAAACAGCCCGCACAAATGCCAGTAGATTAACTCAGCAGATACTAATTTCTACAGGTGCTAAAAATGTTTCAGTTTTGCACATCTTTCACTTACATATGTGAATGCACAGCACGAAATGGTGACACTTAAAGAAAGAGCTTTAAGTAAGATTATGCCCTGTGACCCTACAAATACTACAAAACTAACTACAAAATGACTGCCTTTAGTTTGCATTACATATACTGCTAATAATGTGGAAATTTCTTATGCTATTCAGAATACCCTCTGCTTCAGAAAGGGAAGCAGAGGGTATTAATAGCAGGTAGAAAACAATCTGAGCACGATGGCCAATGTGTTTATATTCGTGTGTGTCTGTGTGAAAGAGAGACAGATGCTGAATGCATGGACAACTAATCAATACATGGAGTGCAGAGCAGATGAGGAGAGCAGATACTCATTTCTGAAGTAAATAGCCCCATGCTTATTGTGACCAATTGAGTGTGTCATTGATTAATTATTAAGCATACTCAGAGGAGATTCTCAGCAATAAGCAAGAGCAACACAGAGACAATGCTGTTAGTGTCCTTGGTCCAGAGGCAACATTTTAAACAGTGTTAGAAAAAAATGAATATTTTTTTTTCTTTACACCTTGTGATATTCTGGAAGCTGGAGATGATGTTTGTTTAGTAGCATTTTATAATGCCTTCCTTTGCCACATGCAGGACAAAGGTGTAGTGCATATTTAACACATAACAGAGCCCAAATTTCTTCATATCAAATATTAAACAGCTCCATCTAATATTTAAATTACCTGACCATCTGTTGAACAAAGTTAGAATGCAGCGACAGTGAAACTGGATTTCAAACTCGAGAACTTAATGTGTTACTCGCATAACAATGTGACTACAATTTACTGGGTTAAAAATACTAAAAATAGTAAAAGGTTAAAAGTTAACAAAAAGAAAAGATTCTTTCTTTATTACATTGCTGTTTTTTTTTTCACGTATTTTGCCAAACAGTTTCGCATGTTTATATCTCAAGCCTGCAGCACAGTCACAGCTAGAAATCCCCAAATGTTCAATCTCAATTCAACTTAATTTTTTAAATTAACTTCAGAAATGATACAGTAAAATACAAATTGCTTCAAATTTGTTTGTTAGCTCTTACAAACGTGCCAGCATGAGCTGTTTGGGTCTTGTGTTGGAAGCGTCTGTTAAATTGCAGTCTCTCATGAAGTCCACTTACTATTTAACAAAGTTTCCTGATGGGTTGTGTTTGCACCAACTTTGGGTTACATATTTATCTGCACATGAATATATGAAACTTTCTGGTTGACCTTTGTTTCAACTTTGGGTCACAGTTTTTTTTTAATTATATATATTATATAATATAATAATATAATATTATATAATAACAGATTAGCTTTTTTCTTAGTAGCTTTTTAAAAATGTATCTGCATTTGTTAACAGTTGATGACCTGGAAAGTCTTGAACCTGGTATCTGACATTCATCCATTAGCCTCAAGTGAACTGGTTTCCAGGCTTAGCAGTAACTAGAGACCAGTTGGTGAGCCACTAGTAAACTTTTGCTGCTGATATATTTATATACCCTGACTGGTTGGACAGTGGTCCACGAAATTGCTAGCTAATGCTCGGTGAAAATGTTTCTAATAGTGCTACACCAAAGAAATCTACTTGCGATTGCTTTTGTCACTGGCAGGTTGCCACAGTTACCATTAGTTTTCATGGAAGATATTGATTAGTTTAACTATTCACAGGGTGGTAGAGTTCATTACTGCAGAAACATTTAAAGGTCAGCAGTCTAAATTTTCAGGTTGTGCCGTACTCATCACAGTTTCACTGCTGCACCGCAAGTAATTGGTGAGAATTTGCAGATGAGTCGGCAGCTTCCACACACACTACGTCAATCTGGTAGCAATGAAACTGATTGCAAGAAGTTTCTCACTGCAACACCATTTACCTTTCTGTAATCAATTTAACCTAGCAACAGCAAACAACCACTTGCCAACTAGTTGGGGAATGCACATTTTCCCCTAGTGACCAGAGGTTACCAGGGGCCAATGACTATCTCTAGACAAAGATGACTGGGGCTTTAACTGTTGATTTCTCAGTGATTGCAAGCAACCTCTGGCAACCTCCTTGACCTCTGCCAGTCAAGGAATACACTCACTTTTCTCTAGCAATGCATTGTTGACTAAGAATTGTAGTGGAGCCCCAGCTAATCACTAGCTACTGTGATTTGTTACTGAATCATTCACTGTAAGTAAATACACTGAACTTTACATCTGTGTGTCTGCATTTTGAGTCTGCCAGAAAACCTAAGACATGACAGGGAAAAGGGAAAATTGCTGCTAATTTCACCTAGCAACAGCAAGCAACCTGCAGGAACCCCTTGTCAAATGGTTTGGAAATATCTTTCCCTAGTTACCAATGGTTACCAGGAGGTCCATAACTTATCTCTAGATGCACATGACTGGGGCTTTAACAGTCAAGTTCACATTGACTTACAGGAACCAATCATAACCTGTCAGGGAATATGCTTACTTTTCCCTAGTGATGGTTGCCAGGCAGTCACCAACCAGTCTCTCAAGGCGGTTAAGAGTGTGGTCTTAACACTTTTGAAAAGGTTGTGTGTAAAAATTAAAATAAAGCTGACCTACATTCAGGGAGACAAAAGTGTCAGGAGTGAAACTGCAGACCACAGAGAACTAAACACAAACAAACAAAGATTTTTCACTCGTCCCCAGCACAGTTCAGGCCAGAAGAAAAGACTGGAAAAACATTAACTGGCATAAGGTGAGTGAAACCTGCAAGTTGATTTAAAAGAATTTGAAATCAACTTAAATGCACAGTATGTAATAAGATCTTGTAATGAACAGTTGAGATGTAATCTTGAACATGAGTAATATCCAGTGCGTAACTTAAAGATGAAAAAAACAAAACACACAAAATGATTCAGTGTGAATGTCAGAAAACCGAGATACAGCATAGCCACTTAAAAAAAAAAAAATCATCAGTCAGCTGTCATGCAGACTTCATCCTTAGGGCCATTAAGTATAATGAATGGTGCCTTATTCATATTCCCAAGCGGATAGAAGAAAAGGTAAGTTCTTTATAGATTTGATCTCAGTAGGCAGCGCAACACTGCAGCAACTGTATCTGCTGAAATGCTTTTGAAGAACTACATTTCATCAATTTCATACTGAAAGAGGAGTTCAAATTGGTGTTTAACGTGACCCCGAGGGCTTTAAAATAGGCCAGTGTATACCTCCCCTGTCATTTCTAAAGGCAGTCTTCTTTTTCAAAGTCTCGGTGGAACCTGAGGACATGAAAGCAACTCATTAAAGAAACAGATTTTTTCACTGGATTTATGGTATCTTTCAGGTTTGGCATCTAATTAGATTGCTTTCTAGGGAAGTGCTGCAGGAAGGTCTGTGATAAAGACGGCGCTCCTGTCAAATGTTAAGGAATACTTTAGATGAAACAGATGGATGACTGTTTCTGAGATGGATCTGAAAAGGGGATAATTTTGATCAGGAAACAATGGCAGTCTGTGCTTCCTCCTCGGCAGATATCGTCCTGGTTGGCCTCGGTATTCAGCCTCAGCGTTCCAACAAAATGAGCAGTTTTTCTTTTGAGCATTTGATCTGCAGAGTCCTCAAAGGGAATCTGTCATTTTTCATCCAGATATGAATCCTGCATGATAACTAGATTATTCTTCCCGTGCTGCAGCTTACAACAATGTGCTCACACTGACAGGCAAAAAAACACAACTAGACAGAGACGTGAGAACAGATAACGCTCACACAGGTACACAGAATACACATGGAGACGTAGCCAGATGGGCGTGCGTATTACACGCGGGCACACATCTGGTGTTTTAAGGCAATGTCGGTGTTTCAGAAGTCAACATGTAAAAGCTGGCAAAATTGCCTGAGGATTTGGAATCAGAGCCGCGCCTGCAATTGATTCTGATGTTTGTCCACTCGCGCCGCATCTAAATGAGGACAGGAGGCGCATGTAAACACCAACAATGCAACCAAGATATTCTCAGCACAGCTCCTCCCAGCTACTCACACTGCATTTATTAGATGCTATACCGCACATGTCTCCACATTATGGCTACGCGTCTGTGTCAGTGCACATGCATGTGTGGGTATTACAATGCAAATGAGCGGTTTGGCTCCAAGGACATGATTAGTGGTGTGCATTACAGATGCTTCTGCCAGCCTCGATGTGTATTCAGTGCTTCAGTTCAGCTGTTTTGCGTTCTTCACCTGCTGACTTTTCATAACCAGCAGAAATATGCCACATATGGCTACCAATAGTGCTGGTGAATTCAGAAGGGCAAGGAATGAAATGCTGCTCTCAAAAAAAAAAAAAAAACGCGACAAAAAAA
>VURO01024838.1:5101-26874 GCA_015108175.1 Pelvicachromis taeniatus
ATCATTTCCTGGTGATTGATTTAACAAGCTTAGATTTCTGGAAAAAAGGGGTTCATTAGTTTCTTTCTAATGATGAGGAAGAGACGTTTTGGGTGAGTTTCGAGTGCAGGAAGTAATTATGAGCGTAGATAACGTGTTAGGTCGAGACCACAAAAATAATTATTGTTCTGTGATCAGAAAAGCTGTGATGTCTTCACGCTTCTGTTAAAAACAATAAAGAAAAGAAAGGTGAAAGAAAGAAAACTCAACACACACAGCGGCTGCTTCCTCGCACAGGTAACCTCTCAGGACAGTATGTGACCCAACCTGTTGTGCAGGTGAGCAGCAGTCAGGGCCACAAAAAACAATCTCATGAATGTTTGGGATTACAAACAGCCGCCAATCATGCTGCTCAAACAGGACTTTGTTTCCAGCTGGCATCTAACGGCGACTATTAAATGTCCCGCCTCCATCTGTCAGCAGCCAGCACCTGCTCGCTAAAAGGCTGAGTCGGTGACTTTCAGACACTGCATCTGTTTGCCGAAGAAAAATGTAAAAAAAAAAAACAGAAAAACAGCGCAAGATGTTATGTCTGAACCTGCCGGCACAAAAGTCCCAAAGAATTATACATACGTTCATAATAATGCTTAATAACGATAATAATGCAACATCACTAGAAGTGCAGGGAAACACAGAAGAGTCGATGAACAGAAACGAAACGACAAAGAAATTCTCAGGAAATCCTCAATGTGCTGAAACTGCTTAATATCCAGCATGTTTTATGACAACAGTTATTACATTATTAATAGCCGCTCGATGAAATTATTAATTTTGGTCCAAATTTTGCCAAGTGTTTTTTTTTTCAGAATAACATCTCTAAGCACGCTGCTTTAGAAACCATAAAATATTTCTATTTGCACACAGTAACAGAATTATTTCAGAAAAAGTACCAAAAAACTCATCCTTTTATTGAGCCACAGCCCAAACCACTGCTGTCCAATGAAATTCTTTATCTTTGTTAAGCTCAGAGCTGAAAAATCACGTTCAAACTGAAGGTTTAGCATAAAAGCATCATGCTAATAAAATAAAAAAAGAAATCTGTTTAGACTTGAGAAAAAGAATTGTTGATGCTCACAAAGCAGGAGGTGGATGTACAAAGTTAGCACAGCTTTTCAAGTGTCAAGAACTGGAGTGAGAAGCATCATCAAGAAATTCACACAATACAGAACAAGGCTGGCAGAGCCAGGAAGTGAACCATTTCAGATTCTGGAAAGAAAACTAGTGAGAGAAGTGTCTAAACACCACAAAATAACTGCCAAGACACGAGTGAATGACTTGGCTGAGTCGGGAATGCAGAAGACAATCACAGAGCGCTGCACAGGATTGGACTGTGAGGTTTTAGACCAAGAAAAACTCAAATTCTGCAAAAGTGACACCTTCACACCAGACTGAAGTATGCTGAGGACAACCCAGAGAAAGATTATGAACCAGAAGCGTACTTTGGTCAGATAAGATGTAATCAGAGCTCTTTGGTCAGATAAGATGTAATCAGAGCTCTTTGGTCAGATAAGATGTAGTCAGATCTCTTTGGTCAGATAAGATGTAGTCAGATCTCTTTGATCAGATAAGACGTAGTCAGATCTCTTTGGTCAGATAAGACATAGTCAGAGCTCTTTGGTCAGATAAGACGTAGTCAGATCTCTTTGGTCAGATAAGACGTAGTCAGAGCTCTTTGGTCAGATAAGATGTAGTCAGAGCTCTTTGGTCAGATAAGACGTAGTCAGAGCTCTTTGGTCAGATAAGACATAGTCAGAGCTCTTTGGTCAGATAAAACGTAGTCAGATCTCTTTGGTCAGATAAGACGTAGTCAGATAAGATGTAATCAGAGCTCTTTGGTCAGATAAGACGTAGTCAGAGCTCTTTGGTCAGATAAAACGTAGTCAGATCTCTTTGGTCAGATAAAACGTAGTCAGAGCTCTTTGGTCAGATAAGACGTAGTCAGAGCTCTTTGGTCAGATAAGACGTAGTCAGATCTCTTTGGTCAGATAAGATGTAATCAGAGCTCTTTGGTCAGATAAGACGTAGTCAGAGCTCTTTGGTCAGATAAAACGTAGTCAGATCTCTTTGGTCAGATAAAACGTAGTCAGATCTCTTTGGTCAGATAAAACGTAGTCAGAGCTCTTTGGTCAGATAAGATGTAATTAGAGCTCCTTGGTCAGATAAGATGTAGTCAGAGCTCTTTGGTCAGATAAAATGTAGTCAGAGCTCTTTGGTCACCATCGTCCCGATAGTAAAGCATGGTGGGGGCAGTATTATGCTGTGTGGATGCTTCAGTATGTCTGAAACTGGGAATCTCATCAAGATAGAAGGAATCATGAGGAAAGAAGGATATGTGAAGATCAGCAGTCAGCAGAAAAACTGGATCTGGGTCATCAAAACATGACAATGACCCAAAATATCTATAGCTTCTAGTAAAGAACGACCCTTGAGTAATTAGCAAGTGTTTTCAGGAAAGTCCGAATTCCATACAAACTAAAACTTACCAAAGCAATTGCAAGATGATTTCTACCATACAATATAAAGGACCTTGAGGTAATAGTGTTGTGATTTGGCTATATAAATAAAGCTAAACTGTCAGTAGCACTGCTGTTGTTAGCCAGCGTTAGTGAAACTTTAAATTGGATGTACCTTTGCTGGACTTTGATGTGAATAATTTCATGTGATGTGAGAATAAAATCAAACTGTTTATCAGAGGGAAAGTGGGATTTTTAGGACACTCGAGGCTAACATTAGCATAATGTTAGCTTATAACAAGCTGATTTTGCTGTTTAGCTGCTCACTGTTTGGAGGTAGATGTCTAACCTGCTGATAATAAGTAACCGTGACAATATCACGAACAAATGAGCATGTTTATACACATCTTAGTGTGTTAGAGCTCCGTGTTCAATCCAGGAGATCAGGCTTGAACTGAGGAGGAAGAGGACGATATTTCATTAAGATGTCGGTGGCGTTGTCTCTTTTCTTCATATTTTCGTTTCTTTATTGAGCTTCTCAGAACATAAAACATTCCTTGAGTCTGAACGTGTAGGCATGAATTTAAATGTTACCTAAGACTTCTCTCCTTCACATTAGGCGTTGTACATATGGAGCCGCTCCCTAGCCGAAAATGTAATTAGCTCAAAGGGAGAGCTCCTTCCCAGCCACTGCATTTAAATATAGTGAAGGGAAATTGTGGCTTCCATCACTGCAAAACTAATATGTGAATTAGAAGTTTATGAGGAGGCATCATTTTGTTGGGAGATGTAATTACACAATATTCTAAGTATATTTGATGTAATTCCTTGGTAGCAGCTTCTCAAATGTGTCCAGGCTTAGGTGTTTTATGTTAAACACAATTATAAAAGTCTGCTTCTTCATTTCCCATCATCCCCGGCGGCTCACTGCAGCAGGCTGCAGCTGACTGACAGCTGACGGACCGCGGCGTTCTTGTCGTCTTTGTTTGTGGCGTTGACAGCTTTGTGTGTTCAGCGGAGGATTAGAGCTCATTAAGAGAGCGAGGCTGGCGGCTCTTCAACAAACCACACGCAGACACCTCTCCCCGTCTTTAATAGCACCAACAGGTGAACCGTGATTACATCGTTACAGTCGTACCTGTACGGGGCTGAGACAGATCAGGCAGCAGCTGAACAGTCACACGCAGATTTGACGCAGTGTTGGAGCACTTTCAGATGAACTGAGCAAACAACAAAGTGGACCAAAGAAGTAGAACAGGGGAACACGTGACCAAACATCCGAATCCTTCGTATGCTGAGCTTTTACTGCGCAGTAATCATGAGCTATGCAGACACAACAGACATACGAATGGAAAACACAGCCGGCTCAAACAGCCTGGGACTGATTCACATGTTAAAGACTCAAGATGAAAATCCAAAGGAGAAAAAACCTAAAGGACGTAACTCCCGAGCTCTCGCACGCCCGTCTTCCTCTCACACGTGCTAACGCTACGTTACAAATCGAGTCCACCAATCATTAATGTCACCAACAGACCCGCAAATACAGACTCCAACACACACTAACAATATCCTTGTTTATATGTGTGAAGTTTCTACAGTCTCATTAACATTCAGATTAGAAATCATTGTTTACACGGATGCTAAATAACCTTATTTGATCATGATGGGCGTTCAGGGCTCGGCCCATCTCAATTCTATTTTTATTCCGGTACTTGTGTTCATGCAGACATGAAATTAAAATATCAGATAGAAATATAAGGTGTATGAAACGATGTAATCTGGTTACTTAAGGTTTAAATACCAACACAAGATACAACGATAATAGGAAAGAATGATACAGCTGTGATCTCCAAACTCTTTGTTCTACAGGATTTCAGTGCAGACACATCAGACTTCAGCATTAATCCCAACAATGAGTGAGTGAAAGTTGATGAAAGCTCCCGAGGGCGATGAGGAAGTCGGCAAACATGATTGGACAGCTTCCTAACTGACATCTAGCTTCCTGGTGAGCCCTGCGGTGCTCTGAGGGTGACGTCGCAGTTAAAGCTGCCGATTGGACGGTCCCCTTCCTTTAATTTACCTCTGATACAAGTCAGCACAGGCGATCCCTCACAGGTAAGCAGCTGCAGGCCGAGATGAACCAAAGCCTCACTTTGTGGTTCTTTATTAGAGGGAAGGGTACGGAAATGGTTTGAATTCCCAGAAATGAAAAAATGTCTTAGTTTTTAAATCGTTTCTGGTTTCATCTGTGTCCGTGTTACTGAGAAAAAACAGAAACTGTACAAAAAAGTGGAACAAATCGGCGTATCCCACAACAACAGGGTATGAACGATGAACGAGAGTGTTAGATATGTAGGAGTGGAGTCGATGGCGGGGGTGCCGCACATAAGACCTGCTGGCTGGCTTTGGAAAATGCCAAAGATTTGGGACTTTAAACTGTATATACTAAAGTTTTACAGCTTTTCCTCCTGATACAGACCTCCCCCATGGTCATTCATAACTAGTACATACATAACATAGTAACAGATAAACATTTAAATGACAGAAAAGTTCCTGTTTTTTGTTTCTAGTACAGAAATGTCTGGGGTTTTTTTTTAAATTGGACTTTATCCATTTACTGAAGCAACCTTTCTTCAAACTGGTCGAAACTGTGACTTGAAAACTGCTAATCTGTGTTTCTGTAATGATGATCTCATCCCCATTTTCATGTCTTTCAACAGGAATATTCATCAGTCTGGTCTCACATCTATTAATCGTGTACTCAAAGTTGATATTTTCCACTTATAAAAACCAAAAAAAGGCCAGATTTGGAGGCTGGAGAAGCTGGTGGTGAGTGGTGGTGGTGACCACAGTTCGAGTCGCTCACAGTCTCCTTCGGGTTTAATAAAGTGTCTGCTGATAGATGTCTTATTGTCTTTAAGTCACTTGTTGAATATTCCTCATGTCACTTTCTACTTGCTTAAGTTAAACTCATTTTTATTTATATACCAGCAACAAAATCAGTCGGCTCAAGGCGTTTTATATCGTACGGTAAAGAGAAAAACCTTCAAAATGTCTGAAGGCGGCCGACAGAGAGCAGATCTGTGAAACGGCTTTACTTATTAAGACACGTTCCTCAGCCTCGACTTCTTTAAGCTTCACTTGGCATCAAATGGTTTCAGACAAACTGGCCGTTTCGTCAGAGACGTCAAAAAAACTTTCGTTTCAAGATCCCAAATTTGCTCCAAATTTGGTGTGTCGGCTCACAGGAGCTCTATGTGGCTGCAGCACCCAGATAATTATTTCCATGAGAACAGTTTTCTTTGATCATCAGAGCATTAAAAAGAAAAAAAATGTTCCCAAATGAACATTTCGAATGTTTTGTTTTGGCTCAGCAATCCTTCAATGTTACATTTGCTGCCATAGAAAACAATAAAAACGAGTAAAAATCTGCTAAAGTTATTTAAAAGATTACACAGATACACCTCAGCACATGACACACGGGATAGTGTGTATCTTTGAACAGCCGTGTTAAACCACTGAGCTGCTGATTGGTGGATGAGCACAGTTATTATGATGTCTGTCAGAAATGATTTAAGTCATTAAATAATGTTTATATTCTGTAAACAGAAGAGCTCGATAAAATGAAATAAAATGTCACCGTATTAATCCCCCCCCCCCCCCCCCCACCACCACCACCACCACCACCACCCGTAAACGGGACAATTTTTATTCAAATTAGCTCCCCATCCTCGTTAGTGCACCTGTGCTCTCCTGCACTTAATTAAAAGCCAAATCCTGCAAATTTCTGCATCCGCCGTCAGTGGCTCTGTTACCAAATATTGAGCAAGGTAGCACTGTGCTAATTAATGTTAGGTGGAGGAGGTGGGGTGCGCATGGTGGGGGCTCATTTACATAAACATGTGCAGTAAAATGAGAGAAAAACAACGGGACCTGCAGCCGTCTGCAGGTGGTCGCTGTCGAGTTGCTGAAGACCCTCCAGCATTTTTGACACCCGAAGTGGGCTCTGCTTCTTCTTCGTTGGTGTTCAGCGGGAGGGCATGTCAATAAGTTGTTAGATATTATTAACTGTTCTGAGGAGCAAAGTGTTAGAAAAAATTATCCTGAAGGCTTCAGGGCGAATATTGAGTTTTCCGCACCAAAAATGAAAGTGTAAATAATGTTCGATTCCATCGATGCCAGCTAGGTGCTAATCACATTCCAGACAAAGAAAAGTGGAGTATGGCAACAATTAGCAGGTTTGATGGAGACAGTCACACAACCTTATTGCAGTGCTTATATTTAACTCTAATAAATGACTAAAACAGTGTCTGAGGAATTGCAATTAGGCACCAAAAGAGGTGTGGAAACAGGCAAACACTGCCGGAAATCCAAACGGTGACAGAAGAGGAATGGAGAGGAAGCATGCGACGCCATGATGCTGAATCCAATTCTGAGGGGCATTTTACACTGTACAGAAATAAAGCCACAACATGAGGTGGAACTGCAGGGTCTACTGTGTCGGAGACGCCGACTTTTTCAAGTTTAAATGCAGTCAAACCAAATACTGTATATAAAAGATGGCTGTAGCCAGCAAGTCTTCACTCCCTGCTTGTTGTAGGGATTTTGAAACCTCAGCGGTGGTCTTCCAGGATTGTCATTTTCTGTTTCTGTAGTCAGAATTGACCGTCTCTGGATAAAAGGGGAGAAAGCTAAGCTATGAGCTAATGGTAGTTAGCTTTGTTATACATCTGATCCAAAGACCGCAGCAGTGTGTCGCACAGACAATAAAATCCTAGAATTTCACTCACCAAAGACGAGCTTGGACTTTTTGAATTGTCTGTGAGTATAATTCACCACAAAGACGACATTATTGGTAAGATAATTGTATTAAAAAAAGGCTCCAACAGCACGAAGGTCCACTCCCAAAGCTAGCAGCCGCTTGTGTTGACATGCACCTGTCAGTCAAAGAGGGCACACCCCTAATTATGCAAAACATTAATAGAACCAACAATACATCAGGCTGTAAACATGTTTATTTCTGCTGTAAAGTTGGTAACTGTAACTGATTTCCTGTGTCATTCAGTGGTGCATTATGGGTAATCTCAGTCTGTCACTGAACGTGCTCCTGTGACTCGCCACCACGTCCTGGAGTGGGTAGGAACATGTTCCAGCATTGTCCTTATCATGGACAACATCTGCCTCTCCATTACCACCTTAAGGGAGTCCAGCTCTATCCACACAACATTACTCACCTTATGGATCAGTTTACTGAGTCTGGTGGCATCTGTGACCCTTGACCTGCTGCCCCAGCATGCAACAGCACAGAGGATGGCACTGGCCACAACAGACTCATAAAACATCCTGAGCATTGTGCGACAGATGTATGAAATGAGAAGACTCTGGCCCTTCCTGTAGACTACAGCTTATTATCTATGTGTACGTCGAGGTATTTATAGTACTCCACAATGCCCACATCGACCCCCTGGTTTGAAACACGGGTCACTGGGGTCCTCCTAAAGTCCACAATCAGCTCTTTGGTCTTTGCCACATTGAGCTGCAGATAATGCTGCTTGTACCACGTGACAAAGGAGTCCACCATAGCCCAGTACTCTGACTCATCAGCCTCGCTGATGCATCCAACCACCGCAGACTCATCAGAAAACGTCTGAAGGCGGCAGGTCTCTGTGCAGCGGCTGAGGGTGAAGAGGGAGAGGACGGTCCCTTATATACACTGGCCTATGGACACATATGACTAAGAAAAAGAAAGAACTCGCTTGCTCTTAGGTTTAAAACTGCAACAAGCAGTGGTTACAGTATTTATAAATGAGATGTCATACCAACTACCAGAGGTCATTGCTCCACTTTATGTTTATAAATAAAAAAAATGTACTGACATATAAAATGTTGAAAACTCATGTAATTATATATATGTATATGTGATACAAATACATATATAAATTACTGGGTAATCTGGTTGTTTTAATCCCTTTAAACAGACCAGGATGAGGTCTGATATGATAACACAGATTAGAAAGCACATGTTTACAGGCTGCTAACTCACTATTTCAGGTGAGTTTTGCGGTAATTGCGCTTGACTTCATACTGCAGCAGTGAAAAGGAAACTTGTAGTTTAATTTGTCTTGACGCAGCATTTAACATGGTTGTTATTTACCTTGATTTATCTTCCACCCTCATCTTTCCCAGCCTCAGTGAAGACATTAGCTCGGGTAATTTGTTTAAAAGGTGCAGGCAGGTTAGGAGGAGGCCTCGTTATCCGGCTCTGTCTTTTCAAACAGTGAAAGCGAGCCCTTTTCTCTGAGCCCCCTCCTCCACTCTGCTTGTTTAGCTGCAGCCATGCATGCTTAAAAATGAGGGAGGAGGACGGCATGTCCTGCAAATTAGCAGGCTGATTTCCCTCGCTGGGTTTGGACAGAGGATGCTGCGGCTCGTCGGCATGCCTCAAACACCGAGTCTGCAGTCACAGTGGCTGAGTGAAGATGGCCGCCTCTGATTCAAAACGCTCCAGCCAGTGTTTTTACAGCCATGGATTACCCAAATGTCTGCTGCATGGTCGGTTTAGCTCTAGCAACTGCAGGACTGCGCAATTCAAGCTGGAGACACAACAACACTGATGTTCCTTTCTGAACAGGTTTCTGTAGAATGTCATTTCAACACTTGTTAAATTTCTTAGGACACGTATGGCTGTTACTGAAGCTGGAGAGAGGATAAACTGGAGCCTCATTTATGTGCTGACAAACAGACTGTACTTTTGATCTTGTCTACTGTAAAGTTTAGTTAAAACTCCCTGAAAATGTCCAGCTTTTGAGCTGTAAATTGTTATTTAGAAGAAAGCTAAAACAAAGACCTATTTGAAAAGTAGATTGTTGATGAATTTTCTGTTAGCTTCCTCTTGTCTTTGCCACATTCAGTAAAAACAGATTCTTTGATGTCTGTTTTTCATTTGATAACTTATTACATACAGGCCTAAATATAAATGTGTTTACTTAACACTGGTCTGAGTACAGTCATAGCTAGCCGTAGCTTCTTCTTTTAAAATGGAATTCACACTAAAGCTAACAAACGATAAAAAGTTGTTTCGTGTGCGTCTTCAGGGATTCTGATTGATCTGAGTTTCAATGCATTCATTGTTTTCACAAAACTTTGGAAAGCTTGTTCTGAAATGCTAACAAAATCATAAAGTACAACTTTAAGTTCTAAGAAAAACACCATAGCATATGATCCAAGTAAAGAGATCAAATTACAGTTCTCAGTTTTGATTCCACATAATTTAACCAAATTATTCCTGCTTGGTCCCTACTGAACACCTGCTGTAACAACCCTCTAACCCCACAGCTAATGTTAGCTAATACGCTTTCACTCTAGCTGTGTTCCAAAACCTCGGCCGCATCCTACGTTCGCCACATTTGTAGGCCGGTTACGTCACAGCGACGCGACGTAGCCTGTCCCAATTCCTAGACTCCTTCAATTGCGGCCGTCTATTCCCCGAATTTGTTGGATGGGTCTGGTGTATCCTACGTGGCCCAACATATCCCAGAATTCATAGCGTTTAGAGCATTTTTGCAAATATATGATGTCCTAAGTAAATCGGTTTGTTTTCACTCAGCTGAATAAATGTCAGACAGAAAACTGATTAAACAGAAGTGTGAGATGGCAGCGAATTTAGAGCAAGGAGCAGACGGCTGAGTTTATTCAACTCCACCGAGACAGCTGGTGATGCAAATCTGAAGGCTAGACCGTCCCATTTCTCAAGCCTCGCACTTCCGGCCATCACGGTGGGACCCGGCCGTCACAGTCTACGTGGGACCCACCCCACGTAGACCGCGACGGCCGGGTTCCATGTAGGATGTGTCCGAGGTTTTGGGACACAGCTTTAAGCTATTACTAGCTTGTTAGCAGCAACATTAGCTTGACTTTCAGCTCTGAAATAAATAAAATATATTTACAGATCAAAATGCGTGTACCTGTAATGCTTTTGTACAATTGTGACTGCAGAGTAGTGGGAGCTCTGTGAGGATGAATGCCCAAAATGTAACCCAAACTTACATTGATCTTTACTGATGATGACATGAGTCAGCATTGTTGCCCGTATGGTTCTTGCCTTAATTAGTTTTTTGTTTGTTTTTATTTTGGATGAGTATATGGATATCTGAAATAGTCACCAACATAAAATACTAGTAAATACAACACCTAGCTAAGTTCACCTTAAACACACATACAGCAGCCGTGTGTTTCATCAGCTTGGTATTAATTTCCATTTAGAACGCACCCTGGGAAAGAAGCATGTGATTAAAGCTGCACTGAATTTACTACACACTGTATTTACCTGATTTGTAGACACCTGGGTTCTACAGATGAGAACGCTGGAGGAAAGTGTGGGGGTGGCACTGAATGTTTGGGCTAAACATCTGCAGTTTTCTAGGGGCTTAAATGAGTCAGGGACAATCGGGGTCATGTGAAGACTGAGCTAAAAATGACATCAAATTAAAATGACATATAAAACAGTATTTTAATAATGTTAAACTTCATTTGTGTCATCTGAAGTACTACAAAGTGAGTAATACATTCCTACAGCAGTAAAAAAAACAGTCATGTTCGTCTGTGGGCAAACCGGAGCTAGGTTCATTGCTTTGCTGCAGGATCTGATCGAGTTCACCGCTAATAGAGGCATTAACCGTGTTTATCGTCAGAGGTTTTCTGGCTGAGGAAGAAGAGCCTCCTCCCACCTCCCTCCATGTAAATGTGAGGAGCAGACTGGAACAAGGATGGTAATAATGGCATATGTATTTTACATAGGTGCAATGAGGCGGTAAACTACTTTGGGGTTGTCTTCCCGTAAATGTGAATCAAAGAGGGGAAGTACGGAGGACCAAAAAAAGATTAAAAACCCAACTGTACATAATGTTTCTACATAGATATTTATATACAGGGTAGAGTTAATGAATTTACTAATACTATGTGAATTTTATATATATATATATTTATTTTTCTGTTTCTTATAGTTAATAAAAGCTAAAAGAAAAAAATTGCCAGTTTAATTAAAATATTAATAGGAAAAGAAACAGCAAGCAAACAAATTTAAAAGCACATTAACAGAAAGGAGTAGCCAATGGATGGCGGGCACTGAGCTGTAATAGATGGACATGAATAACATGATTATTGATTAACCATCATTGTCAGAATAACTCGATTCTGACCGAACGATGTCAAACTGTAAAACGATCATTTTGAGCTGGCTTTGAGTTCACCCTTGACTTTGGTCTGGTTTTGGTCTTGATTGTTGGCTACAACAGAAGTTTGTTTTTGAGTTGCTTTTGGATTGTTGCCAATATTTGTATCTGTTTAAACATTTTGAGTGAGCTTTACTCACAAGCGTCCGAGAATCCTTCGTTTCTGCCGTGCGGGAGGGAACCTTCAGAGGAAGCACATTTGATTGATTGTTGATGGGTGCAACTTTAACACCACATTTTTCATAGACTTGCTCTTGGAGTCATTTTGCAGCAGTTCAGCTTGCAGCCTGTCAAAGCTGAGAGAACAACAATCAGCTTTCTTCTAACACAGTATAATAATAGTTCACATTTGGTGAGAATTGCACAGAGAGCCTCTGAAGGAAACAAAACTGACTGGGCTGTTGGTACAGAAACCTCTTGCCAGCACAAGACAGTCGGTGTGAGTTTAAAGCGTTGGTTTAAAAGTTGTAATCGTAAGCATATGCACCACAATCTGTTCTGTTATTTATTGGTGCGCTAATCACAGAGCACAGCAACATTTCTCTCCCTCTCCCTCCTCTCTGCCTGCACGAGGAGCTCGTCTGAATCTGGAAGGATTTCACAAGTAATAATTCATAGGCTAATCTCACTCCATGACTCTAATTAACGCATCATTAAAAGCATAATTCAGATAATTATAATTTCTCACTTTTTAAATGAGAGATGAGGAAGAAGGGGAAGGGTGTCTGAGGAGCCAATTTAGTGAGTGAAACAGATTCTGAGGCAGCGCTGCGCCGAGCCGGTGGGTGGGTGAGTGGAGAGAGAAACACAGCAAGACAGAAAAACAATAACGACTGAAACAACAAGCAGACGCCTGCAGCTTCACACAAAACATAAACATTAAAGTCGACGTGAAGGACGAGTGTGCATCGAGCAAAGCGTGTTCATGTTTTCATTGAGGACCGCCGCGTTTATGCGCCGCTTCAGAGGGTTTGGTGACCCAGAACTGTGGTTAAAACATTTCACGCAGTGATGTCTGTTTTCAGGTGACAAACTACAGGAACAGTGAAGGCCAAAACAGTGGAGACGCTGTTTCAGAGGGAACACCTGAAAACAGACTGGACTCAGGTTTGGGTCTGGACTGGTTTTAGACTGGCATGGCTTTGGTTGAAGATGGTTTTGTACCTGCGTTTAAGGCAGATTTTGGACTTTGGACTGGTTTAAGATGGCGTGTTAGTTTTGTACTGGTTTAAGCTCAAAAACAAACGTTTGGGCCCGGTACTGGACTTGGTTTTACACCATTTTTAACCTTAGTTTAAGTCTTTAGTTTATCCTTAGTTTTGGACATTGATTTAGATTAAACTAGCCATGAGAATGCCATGAAGTGGTTTCTTATCTGTTTGCCTTTGGCACCGTGAAATGAATTATTCATTATCACACTTATACACACAAATGATGACTCACTCCTGTAAACTGTTAATGCACTGATTATGATGACAATTAGCCTCTTGCTGCCTTCATGCTAATGCGGATGTCTGTATGGAGGTGAAGTCCAGATGAGAGATTTTCAGGTGTGCAGGGTGACGTCATCAGGAGGCGGAGCATTTCAGAAGAGGTTCTGTTTTCCCGACAGCACGGCAGATGTTCCCAATTTTTGGCGACTGTCCAAATTAATTATCCCACCTTCAAACACACCTCAGCTTTCCTATCAGAGGTGTGAACGAGGTAAGCATTTCTCCCTCGTCCATATTTCCAAAGGAAGTCCAAAACACCTTTAAAGAACCTGTTAAAAAATTGCTTCTGGGTTTTGGACCTTAATAAAACCAACTAAGAGAAATATTCAAACACTAAAATATTTGGATAAGTGTTGATGTATAAATATTCAGAATAGCTGCAGTTTCCATTTCAAGACTAAATTGAACTTTAATGTCTTTATATGTTCCTTGTAGCTCCCGGTCAAACAGAAGAGCACTCATTTTGGCTTCAGAGATTGAAGTTTCAGATATCTTCTTCATAGAATAACCCCTGAATCCTGCTTCATCATGGAGTACAAAGACACATTCACATTAAATGTTAGCAGGCCACTAATTTCCTTCTCACATTCATTCAACTTCCAGCAGGCTGCTCACACATTACAGAATCACACAAAACAGGAAGAGAAGCACCAGACGTGGATATGGTGCGAGATGTGTGCAGGTTAAAGAAGTCTGAGGCTGAGCGGCTAGCAGGATCTCTTCTCGTCCCACCTGACTCGCACTGACGGTTGTTCAGAAATCATATTTTAATGCAAAATGCCTCATTGTTATTTTCAAACACATCAGGAAAAGCTTTAGCATCATTTCATGACAGAGGGGAGCACAACAGCTTACAAAAGTCTAAAGTGGGTGATATAATCACACAATACTAAGATTTTATTACTTAGCAACATCCAATTAAAATCACAGGATTTCATTAAATTGGGGCACAGCTTCTCCGACGGTCTGTTAGTGCAAATAAATGCACAGCAGCCATATTATTGGTCATACAATCTCATTAAAAATGCCCCAAAATGCTCCAAACACAGTACAAACGTGGTCCATTAGCCTAGCTGACAGCTAGCAGCTACAACCGCCTGTGTCACCATCCCCTTGTCAGTCAAAGAGGCCACACCCCTTATAATGCAAGCTTTAAGCCTAAATGAAAACATTTGAGCTGTGTTATGAATGTGGAAACGTGTTTATTTCTGCTGTAAAATTAGATATTTTAACATGTGGGATTTTATGGGGATTGACTCACTGGTAGCTTTTAAAACAGTGCTTGTAGGAATTGGTGTAATTGGGTGAATAAGGCAAGTTGTGTAACCTGCTTTGAGGACACAGATAGAGAAGCCCTATATAAAAATCAGTTCATTTACTGCTCGAGCCCCTGGTGGACATTAGAGGAACAGCAGGTTGAGAATATCTACTGCAGTGTGCCAGAGAAAGTTTTCATAAGATGCTAATTCAAACTTTTCAAGTGGACATTGAGGTCAGTGTATTGACGCTAACCCCTGCAAGGCAAAAGCTCAGGCTGCAAAGTGCTCAAAACACTCAGTGAATCAAGGGCTGTGTCTCAATTCCTAGGACGCATCCCTCGTGGGCCGTAGCCGAGGCGGAGTACGTCAGCCGGGTCCTCCGAAAGCCGAGAAGGCCGGAAGTGAGAGGCTTGTGAAATGGGACGATCTAGCCTTCAGATTTGTGTCACCAGCTCTTCCCGCCCTTACCACTTCCACCTCCTCGGTTTTACCGTCTCCGTTGCTGCCGCCAGCGGTGGAAACTGGAATTGGCTGGGCCGCGCTATGACTTCTGGGATATGGTGGGCCATGTAGGATACAGCAGACCCATCCTACAAATTCGGGGAAATGTAGGCCGCATTCGTCGGCCGCATTGGTAGGAGTCTACGAATTGGGACAGCCTACTTCGTGTCGCTGTGACGTAATCGGCCTACAAATGTGGCCCACGAGGGATGCGTCCTAGGAATTGAGACACAGCCACAGTTTCTTTATGCTGTTGGATTTGAATGCTGTCATAAAAAGGGAATAGCCCTCTAACCCTTTCATGGTCATCTCACAAGCCCCGCCTCCTGTTCAAACATGCCAATCAGATAAAAAAGTGGACGTAATCGGGGAGGAGCTAAAATAGGTCACTTTTAATGTCCCTGCTAAAAAACAATTAGCGTTGCATAACAAACACAAACAGATCCAGGAACAGTTAAGCCCACCACTGACCAGCACAATCCACGTCGCACACAGCAGCATGCTACGGCAGGTATTACCTGTTCAGGTGATACGTGTCGTATAATATCACAAAGAACAGTGAACACAATCACTCAGGCTTCCAGGAGGCTGCAGAAACTTTCACCTCTCTCTTTGTCTGATTATTCAGAATTATTTACTTCTCACACGGTTAATAATGAATGTGATAAAATATGCACATACCCTACAAAAACCCTACCTGAACCACACACACACACAGAGCGTAGAGGTGTGTGTGCGTGTGTGTGTGTGGCAATTTGAGACCAGCAGTCGTCCTCATTAGGAGCTCGGGATTGTTTGTTCCTTCTCACCTGTCTGAGAGCTGGAGGTGTCAGCTCCGTCGCCTCAGGTGTAGAGATGATGTCACCTTCCCTCCCCGACCTTCCTCTAACAACAGAGGAACTGCACAACCATCGCTGCCGCCGCACGCTGTGATTCACACACTTATACCCCACTCAGATACCTGAAGTCTGCAGGAAAAAAAAGATGGAGGAACTTCACACTCAGGCTGAGAAAAGCTGTTTTTTAATCACTCATTGTTTAGTTTTACGGGAGGAGTTGTTATCAGAAAGCATCACAAAGATGGGAACAAGAGTCTGATGACAGAGGGTCTCTGGCTCTGATGAAGCGGCGTCGTTAGGAGTAAAGTTAAATGATTTAAGCTGAAGCAGGATGTGGACAGGCGCCATATCAAATCAATGGTTAGCCATTAGCACCAGCCACGCGGGCTGATGGCCTCCTTGAGCAGTGTTTCATAAAGTGATCTGATTGGCTGAAGCTTGAAAAGTTGAGCTTTTATCAGTTTTTTTAGAACGAGCAGCTAAACTACTAACAGGTGGCCCGAAAAAGAAGCGAGTCAGCTGAGGTTATACCTAAACACACCATATTCCTCATGTCTTTGCTACAGAAAATACTGACCTGAGGTCAGTAAATCAAAGCAGCAAGAGAGGCGAAGAAGAGAGGTGCAGGGGTGGAGCGGATGGAGATGAGTGTCGGGGTGATTTATGACAGAAGGATTGAAGCAAGAGTGAAAGAGACGGTTTACAGGATGTTAGCGAGACATGCTGTGATGGAGGCTGAGCTGAAGATGTTCAGATGTGATGGGGAGTGAGCAGGATGGACAGGGTTAGAAAGGAGAACTTCAGAGGGACATGATGGCCTGGACATGTGCAGAGGAGGGAGAGCGGACATGCTGACAAAGGATGATGAAGATGGAGCTGCTAAGCAGAAAGAAAAGAGGAGGTCCTCAGAGAAGATTCATGGATGTAGTGAAGGAGGATGCTGGGATAGGAGGAGTTGGGAGCAGATGATCCTCTGTGGCGACCCCTGGAGGGAGCAGCTGGAAGAAGACGACATCCAGAGTTCTCTACAGAAGAAGAACAGCGTTCAGTGTGGTGTACATACATGTGATTGCAGGCTGTTGAGATAACATAACACTCCACAGAAAAATAGCTGTCACTGTCAAAGATGGTGGAGTACCAGCATCTTCAGAATTATAATAATTATAATGTATACTTTATTGATCCCGTAGGAAATGAGTCTCTGCATTTAACCCATTCACTCAGTGAAGCAGGAGGCAGCCACCAATCCAGCGCCCGGGGAAAATAATAGTTTAAATAATCTCCTATTTAATGTCTGACGTTTAATGTCCTTAGTAAAAATAGATTTTGAAAGATCCCCATCTGATTTGGCATCAGCCTCATTTTTTAGCTGTGAGTACTTCTGGATGTTTTCCAGGTGAGTCCATCAGGCCTGAAGACTTCTCCCACATATTTATATGTGGGAGAAGTCTTCATATGTATTTGGCTCATATCTGGCCCACAAAAAAGGCCCATAACCCAGATTAGACCAAGCTCTGGGCCACGTGTGGCTCCCACAACATTTTTTAGCACTGAAACTGAGCCAGAAGTAACATAAGTGGTCCAGATTAGACAACCGTGCCCAAATGTGTCCACGATCTGAGCTGAGGCGACTGCTGTTGTCATTAACATTTATTTTAGTTATAAATTTGATTTGTTCTGGACCTGGTGAAGAGCTCAATAAACTAAACTCTCAATAAAACACCAGCAAAAAGCATTTAAATAAAGTAATATTTAAAAAGCTGAGTGTAATAAAAATAAAGTCGTTTTTATAAAAAAGCTCAAATTCAAAATGCAAAAATAAAACTGAATATCATAGTTATTATATTTAATACACAAAGTCGTCATGACTGAAGCTGTATCACATCAGCCTGGCTGAGCCGAGCTAGCTCGTGGTCGTACCACAACGCGTTGAAACGGGTGAAATCAGTCATTATTTTTTTGTTTTATTTAATTAGAATCTGTGAAAAACTCAGAAAAATTTTCATTTTATTTCTTTCCTCTCACAATTATGAACGTCTAATGATCCTCGAGCTCTTCGGCTCAATTAGATGTGAACTCAGCATGTAAGCTGTCAGACTGCAACTCCACACTTTTCCCTGAAGTATTTCAATATTTCTTCACAGTCAGCGGTATTAGCACTATATGGAAACGAATTAAAGGAGAAAACGCAGTCGTATAGTGCAATAAAACGGTGCAGTTTACGCAGAGAAAGTATTTCTTCTTTTTAATAAATGCCAGATTACTGTGCAATCAAGACTAGTCAGAGGCTTTCCTTCCAAATGAAATGTAACGGGGACATTCGTGCTGCTGATTTCCATCTTCCTCCCTCCTCTGAAGCCTCCAGTAGCTGAAGTGTTTCTGCGCTTGGCTGCTGGCTGCTGAAGGCCTGGAGCTGCAGATGGCCGCCTCGTGCCCAGTCCGAAATTTTCCACACAAGATGGCTGGACCGGCTCCCGCTCGCCAACGGCATGCCTGCTGCAAACACAATGACGAACGTCCAGTCACGAAAGAACGGCGTACAAAGCCCGATCTGAGCGAACCGGGCATCGAGTTGACCTTTAACCCTCCACCTGCTGTAGAAGCCGGAGACGCGCTGACGGAGACTTTCTTCATCTGCTGCTAAATATCTCCTAAAATAGACGTACGGAAAGCACAGGAAGCTCATAAATAACTGTTTGTCAGGGTATTTTAAGTAGACTGTGGTGATGAATCAGTGAATGAACGCTGGCTCATTTTGACCACTTTACCATTTAAAAAGAGACAGAAGGAAGATAAACTTTGCTTCCTTTTACACCAGTTTGTTTTTAACTTTCTCCACCAAATGTCTTTTTAAAAGCACAATTATCCATTATAATTTCCTGCCACCGATTGTAAGTGTAGGTGTCCTTTTTGTTTTCCAATCATTTTTCATTTCTTGGACGCTCACATTTCAATTGTTCCTCGGCGTTTGGAGGGATAATTTGCGCCCCCTCCTCTCATGGTGGGTGTCTGAGGTCTGACCCGAACAGACGACGGCGGTGAGAGCCCAGCTTCGTCCCAGATGATGTGGTCGGACGTGGGAAGTGGACGAGGCCCGAGGACACTGGCGGCGGCGGTGGGAGTTTGGCCCGGTTTAGCCTCACGTTGCTGCGTGGGCGTTGGTCTGGATTTGGGCTTCCGTTCGGATGTTTGGAGCGGACAGCAGAGGTTTGGGGACAGATCAGGGATCAGTTGAGGTCGGCGTGAGCTGTTTGTGGGCTGAAGCCTCTGTGTGGGCGTCCCAGCCAATCGGCGGCTACTTTCAGATTGTTTCAGGGAGCTGCTCGATGGATTTCATTGTTTTCTGGATGCCAATAAAGCCCAGCGAAAAATCCTGTTATCACCCTCCCCATTTCATTAAAAACTAAAAAATATTTTTGGTGTTTTGAATTAAAATCAAACAAAAGAAATTGATGAGAACAGTTTTCTGGAACTGGAAAGGTTGTGATAAACGAGAGAGTTTATATAATTCTCTGCACTGAAACACAAAAAACTGAAGTTCCTCTGCACAGTTGAGAGATAAACCTTTTGACTTGTGTACAGTTGAACCCCCCCGGGGGGGTTAGAGACCAGAACACGAATAGCTGAACTGCCTGTTTTAATAGTTCAAGCACCAAATATACCTCACGATGCTCTTATTACGCACAGTGGAAACCCTCTTGGCATACCGCAGAAGCTCCATCCGTGCGCTCCGCCTCTTTCTTATTGATGTGAAAAGAAATGGCGCTTCTGGATTGGCTGCTTTGCAAACGCCAGCCAATAGCCTGTCAAGTAAAAAAGTCAGCAAATAGGCAAATTCACCGTGAATAATTTGGAGTTAAGTTCCACAGAAAAATCCACGAGTAGGCGAGGTTGACTGTACAGGCTTGAAGTTTGCATTATTAGGGGCGTGGCTTCTCTGCGGCAGCTGTAGCTGCTAGCTGTCTGCTAGCTTCACCTCAGCTAATCGTATTTGTGAACTGGACCTCTGGACTGTGTTTGTGCTGTTGGACAATGCAGTTAACTGACCAATAATATGGCTGCTGTGCAGTTAATTGTACCTTAATAACCATGTTAGCTTATGACTTCACACTCTACCCTCTTCAATATGGCGACCAAAATGCCAGCGTTGCTGTATGTTGCACATGTTGCAGAGGCAAGCTTTAAGAAAAACAGTACAGGCATTGCAATAAAAACAGAACTTTGTGAAAGTCTCGTAAACATCCAGGCGCCCGTCAAGTCCTCATCAGGCGAGCTGGAATAAAATAAAACGGATACTTTCTCCATAGTTTTATTTTTAATTAGTTTGTTTTCCTGACTAAGTTAGTTTAACATTGTTCCGTTTTTGTTTTTTATTTGGAATAAAAAAAATGTTTGCACATGTATAGTTTTGTTGACTAACTCTTTAACGGGACCGACCAGGATGAAATAAATCAGAATTACACTTCGAGCCAAGACGTGTCAAAGTTTTTCACATTTTCCACCACATTTAGAGATGAACAGGATTTCACCGACAGAGCCATAAAGCAGCTGATACAGAGCTGATAACTGCTGGCTGCAGGTCACATTTAATCACTTTGTTAATGTAAATGGAAAATGATTAATTGAGGGTATATTTGAAATACTTTTGATCATATAAACCCAGGTAAACACTGGTAGCTGCTGAGGTGTGTGTTATGATGTCATAGTTGTCGGTGGCTGTTCATAACGATCTTGTCGATTCCTCTGAACACAAACCTCTCCTGTTCGTTGTGTTTCTGGTTAACCGGTTGCCACAGCGGTTGTTTTTATCTTCCTCGATAAAGAACGACTTCAGTCAGAGTGGGGAACCGCTTACAGCTACCGACATCAGACGTCTGTTGCTGATAAACTGCGGTTATCGATTTCCAGAAGATTCACTGCTGTCAGAGTGAGGAAACCACAATAAAGACTCAGGTCTTTATCTCGCGGCTTGTCAGGTGATTCATGGCGAGGAGCCGCAGGGACTTGTCGGGAAATACTCTCTGCTCCTTAAACATGATTTATGTTTAAAGCAGAAAACACTCCCAATAATGTTTGCTTTACATTCAGAGGAGGGGTGCAGTAACAGCATGTGGCAGGTGTTCATTTTCATCCACAAGGGCCAACATGGTAGGGTGACGTGTTTTATATGGAAATCCTAATTATGAATCACTTTTACGCGATTCTTCTCAGGAGTCGGGAACCTTTTTGGCTGAGAGAGCCATGAAAGCCACATATTTTAAAATGTATTTTCCTGAGAGCCATATATATTTTTTAAACACTGAATACAAATAAATGCGTGCATTTTTCCCTGGCAACATATCTTGCAATCACGCTGAATTGGGATAAATGGCTTATGTCTGTTGACTCATCCAAAGCAAGGGAAAAGAATGGCGCTGTATTTATTTCCTTCACTTGTGTTTCCTCCACTTGATTTGCCATCATGATGTTGCGGCCGGGAACAGTTCTTGCTGACAGAGGCATGTCCTTTATTCGTTTGATGATCTTGTCTTTATCCGAAAAGTCGCTAAAAAGTTCATTGGCCGCATGAATGTTTTGGCGTACTCGCCATCTGTGAACGGCTTTCCGTTCCTCACTATCGCTAAAGAACCAGCAAAGCTGGCGGAATTGAAGTCACCTTGTCGGGCTCAGAGACGGAGTTGCTGCTGACTAGCTCGCTCTCTGCACAGTAGTTCTTGGCAGGCTTTCTTCCTGCTGTCCCCCGCTGGATATTTCGCTGCAAATGTAGCATGGCGTGTGTCGAAGTGCCGCTTTATATTTGACCGTTTCATCGATGAAATGTTATCATTGCATATTAAACACGCTGCAGAACCTGCTCTCTCCACAAAGGCGAATTCCTCTGTCCATTCTGCCTGAAAATTTCGGTACTCCTCATCTTTTTTTCTTTTTGCCATCTTCTTTCTCAAAAGGGTTTGCGCTG
>VURO01024841.1:1578-19476 GCA_015108175.1 Pelvicachromis taeniatus
GTGTGCCCTTCCCCCCCCCCCCCCCCCCCCCCCCTCAACCACCCAAGTTCCAGTCAGTTTTGTGGATTGACCTGACAATGAAATTGCAGAGAAGTGAATCTGATTTAAGTTTGGCTTTGTGCTCAGGAAATTCCTGTTTTCCAACCACATACCCCGCTTTGTGAAAACACAGTTATTATCGCATGATGATTTATAGATCACAAGTTCTGTCAAATTGTTCTTCCTGTCATATTTGTTGTTTTTAAAATAAAACCAGACCATACATGTAAATTGTAGTCACGCATAATTTGCCTTCAGTTAAAGTTTTCTGTCATCTTTGAGGATTTGAAGTTTATTTTAGCAAAGACAAAATGTACAAAGGTGAAACAGCACTGTTTCACCTTTGTACATTTTGTCTTTGCAGTTGCAGAAATCTCTTGAATTGTTGCCACTAGTCTTGCCACAAGTAATTATATTTATTGAAAAAAGCTTGCATCAAAAATCAGTCTTGTGCAATCAATTAACTGCAGCTGTTGGCAAATCCTTCAGTATTGTGTAGATTTACTGTCGGGTGTTATTACTGTATATGTTGTCGGTATGCAGGTGGACTCAGAGGAGCCCGTATTCGAGGCCGTGTTAAATTGGGTCAAACACAACCGCAAAGAGCGGGAACCCTACCTGCCAGACATGCTCGAGTTTGTTCGGATGCCGCTGCTGACCCCACGCTACATTACAGATGTCATTGATACAGAGGTGAGCCAGGCGACGCTCTGTGGGTTGTTGTGTAATCACATGCCAAGCCTCCTATGAAAGATTTTTCTGTGAAGTTTTATCATACCATAATTAAGCAAGTTTTTACTTGTCCGTAGCCTCTCATTCGGTGTAGCCTGCCATGTCGAGACCTTGTTGACGAAGCCAAGAAATTCCACTTAAGACCCGAGCTGAGGAGTGAGATGCAAGGCCCACGCACACAAGCCAGATTAGGTAGGAATCCATGTTTCAACTGCACTTTAGCTAAACGCTTGTCTCATTGACAGAAGCTTTGTAAAATACGTTGTTTTCTTTTAAGGTGCCAAAGAAGTCTTGCTGGTTATCGGTGGGTTTGGCAGCCAGCAGTCACCAATAGACATAGTTGAAAAGTATGATCCCAAAACTCAAGAGTGGACCTTTCTACCTGTAAGTATTCATTTGGGCTGTTGAAGCAGGGGTGTCAAACATGCTGTGCAAATTGTGAAAATTTTATTGAACTCATAAATTGTTTCCAATCATGAACACATGAAATGCTCTTCAGAAGCAAAAACTGGACACCTAAAGGTTTTGCTCCTTCCAGCTTTGATATATAAACTGAAATATTGTTGAAATAGATTTTTTTTATTAAGGCATCTCAGGCTTTTTCAGCACCTGTTTTGTAAAACAATAGCTTAATAAAAAAAAATAACCTTGAAAATAAAAATGACTTCTACAGAAAACAGTATTTTCTAACGGCTGGTAAATTTGTAAGGGTGTAGGGTAAGGGGTGTCATTTACTCAGGCTTCTGCTTTCTCAAAATCTCAAAGTGGCAAAAGTCCTTTTAAAAGCAAGTTTGAACACTTCTTTTTTGCAGTTATTGTGAAGAATTAACTCAATTTACTTTAATTATAGTGGTAACAAGTGTAGTGAAAAGCAGCTCAGCTTAAAGAGTTTCCTGTCTTTGCCCAAACATAGGATTTTGCAAAGCTTTTTCTCCTGGAAGATAGATTTCTATTGTCATCTTTGCTTTAAAATAGATTCCAATAGATTTCAGTTCACGTGTCTTTGCTCTGGCTTTGGTTCATGTCTGCAGAATTTACTTATTTTTTGTTATAATGCAATGCCCACTGTAGATTAAATTAGACTGTATGTGGCCCATGAACAAAAATGAGTTCGACACTCGTGTCTTAAACAGAATATTGCACGGAAAAGGCGTTACGTGGCCACAGTTTCGTTGCACGATCGAGTCTATGTGATCGGGGGCTACGACGGCCGGTCGCGGCTCAGCTCCGTGGAGTGCCTGGACTACACAGCGGATGAGGATGGTGTTTGGTACACTGTCGCCACCATGAATGTTCGACGAGGCCTTGCTGGAGCTACAACACTTGGAGGTCGAGGAGATTCTGTGATCTTAGTCCCTTCTCTGAGATGACATGTGATTTTTCTTTGCCCAGCTCCATTTTTTGTGTGTAAGGAGAGAGCTGTGGTGTTATTGGCTCTTCACAGATATGATCTATGTTGCTGGTGGCTTCGATGGCAGTCGGCGCCATACCAGCATGGAGCGATATGATCCAAACATCGACCAGTGGAGCATGCTGGGTGATATGCAGACAGCTAGAGAAGGAGCTGGTTTGGTGGTGGCCAGCGGGCTTATATACTGTCTAGGTATGGAGACAAAAATACACATTCATCAAAATTTGATTATCACATGGGCCTAAACAGCCTTGTCATTAATTTCTGTGACTGCAGTCAGGGTGCAAACACTGGAGGCTACAGGCACATATTTGTTTTTCATTTGTTCAGCTTTTTGCTGCAATGTACTGTCATGTGTTATAGTGTGTTAGCACTAGTTTGTTGATAACTAATGAGTCTTCAAATTCTCTTATCTGATACTTAAAACATGGTTTTCTTGATTGCACTCAGCCTTTCACTGATTCAAAATGCACACTTCAAACTCTTCTGTCTAGTGCTGTGTCACTGGGGGTGGTGGAGTTTTTGTTGTTTGTTTTCTACATTTCTTCTTTTTTGTCGATTTGCTTTCTTCTGATTCATATTGTCATTGACAGGAAAATTTAGCAAGCCTTTATAGGTGGAACGGAAGCATTGGAAATGCTGCGTTTTGATTTGCGCTGAAGCTCCGCATGTTTGATTTAGCAGCTTTTCACATCGGATGCCCTTTTATACGCAACCCTCCCAGAGATTTGTCTCTCCTCTCGGTCTCAGCTAAAGTCATAACACCTACATTTTATTGACCCTTTTCACTCTAGTGGGGATGGTATTCTAAGAAATGAACACACGTTGTATTCTTTAAAACTTGAAACTAGCAATTGAGACCATAAACTCATCAAGAAAGTGTAGACTGAGGTCAGAGATCACTTGAGCAGTAGACACTTGTTTTTGCAGCCAGAGAAGTCACTCGATTAGAAAGAATACACATTTAAGGCACTTTCACATTGGCTTAGTTTTTCAGATCATGAAGCTACTACTGTTTTATACAATCAGTGCGTGATTATAAGAGTAATTCCCACCCGCCTTTCCTCTTATTTGTAACAGTGAAAACATGAAGTAAAACCATTTTAACATAGTCACTTGCTCTGAAACACTCTACCATCAGTTTCTTAGAAGCTGTCTTCATTTTCTTCAGCAATAACCATTTCACAGGCGCGTCTTTTAGAGCTCCTCGTCATTTATGACAGTAGTAATTCTTGGCTGCTTGGCTAAAGAGTTTATCCACGGTCGCTTTCCCTCAGAAGATGTCAGGAAGCAGTTCATACTCAGTCATTGGACTCCTCAAAAACTCCTACAGGATAAATTCCTTTGACAGCTGACTAACTCTGACAAGCACATTAAGGCTGCAAGTAGCCCACAGTGCAATGAGAACTCCATGTTTTCCAGTACAGTAAAATATAAAAACTGAGTTATCATTTCAGCTTTGTTTCGTGTCAAGAAAACTATGTTAATGTGTCTTTTTTCTGGCAGGTTTTTCGGTTAATCATGTGTTTCATAACTTTTTAGAAACTAGGGAGAGTAGGCATAGCCATAACGTTAGCATTTTGGTTAAGATTTCTTTAGCAAACCGCTTATATTCTCCTTCTGACCTCAAAGGTAATCTCCACTTTACCTCATAAAATAAACCAAAAGGATTTTAACCATAAACATCATATAAAAGATGGATGTAACTTCTGGGTTTGAAAAGTGAAACTTGTCCTTAGTTCCCTGCTTGCAGGAAGACGTCCGATTGTACCAAAGTGAATGGGAAAGTAGACACCTCAGCCTCCCTGATCTGTGTCCTTGCATGTGAATGCAAAGCAGCATAATGTTTGTTAAGTTGACAAAGAAGAAAGTGCTTTTGAGTGGGCCTGTCAAGTTGCTACAAAATGAGCATTTTAAAAAGTTAAGATGGCGAGCGCCAAAACGCTCAGCCTGAGTCGTCACAATAAAGAATTTCAAACTTAATGCGAGACATCACAGTCTTTGGTTACAGCAGCGTAAACGAGCTCGTCGTGATTAGTTTTCTGACCATCCATTTCTTCACAGGTGGATATGATGGGCTGAACATCCTGAATTCAGTGGAGCGGTATGATCCACACACAGGCCACTGGACTAGTGTCACACCCATGGCCACCAAGCGGTCAGGTAGGTAAGAAAACAGATTAAATAAAGCATTAGGGATGCGCCGATCCATCTTTTTTCCAGTTTGGATACAATACTGACACCTTGGTTTTGACTTTCTGCTGACATCATGTACCAATCCACTACAAGTCGTTGTCTTCTAATTTCGGCTGCTCACTTGTTTTGGGTTCCCACAGTAGGTCATCTTCCTCCATCTCACCTATCTCTAGCATCCTCCTCTGTCACACCAACCCTCTGCAATGTCCTCCCTCACTACATCCATTAACCCCCTCTGTGATCTTTTTTTCCCTCATGCTTTGTTAGCTCTCCTGTTCACACTACTGCTGATAAAATGGCGTAGTAAACATAGAACATCATACATAAAATGGGCCACTGTCACAGATACTTAGGATAACTTATTGAGTAATGGTCAAACTGATATACGATCCAAATTTCTGTAAGCTGTGCTGCTGTCTGTTGATGCCTTCCTGCTGTTTCCAGGGGCTGGTGTGGCTTTGCTCAATGACCACATTTATGTAGTGGGAGGGTTTGATGGCGTTTCACACCTCGACTCTGTCGAAGTCTACAACATCAGAACAGACTACTGGACTACTGTAGCCAGTATGACGACTCCTCGGTGTTACGTAGGAGCCACCGTTCTCCGAGGGCGACTCTACGCCATCGCCGGGTAAGAAAGAGTTTTGTCATTTCTGTGGCAATAGTCTTGGAAGGGTTTTACTTAATACAGCACTGACATGTGATATGAATACTGGCAGGCTTATGGGTTATTGTGCCTTCTTTCCATGCAGACTATGAAGTGAAACCAGTTTCAATACATGATCGTTATTTTACAAAGAAATGCTTTCTGACTGCTTTTTATCCCACATGACGATGCTGTGTGGAGAAACACAAGTAGAGAATTTAGCACTAAAAAAAATGACTTTTGAGCACTCAGGCTTCGACTGACCTTCAGAATGTATTTTTACAGAGATTGTGAGTTTTGTTCCCGATTTCACTCAGCATAGAGCAGCTGGTGTATGGAAAGAACGTCCCATATCTCCCTGCATACAGCGCACACATTAATAGTAATATAATACAAAGAATAGATCACATATGTATTTTGAATAAGTCTGCAAACAGACATAAGAATTTGAATGATTGCATAAAGTAAATGTTTTTTACCATGAATGCATAATTTATATATTCCATTCATCCGCCTCGGGTCAGACCCAGTTTGTTATAGTTACTGAAATAATACCGCATCCTTACAAAAATCATTACGATTAAAACGTAAAAAACACGCTTTAGATTTAGTATATTTGTTCAAATATGTAAGCACAACAAACATCAGGAGGACATTATGTTTACTCAAACTGGGGCGCTCACATGGTTGTGAGCCTTGTGTTTGTATTGTAATAAAGGTTTCGACCTTCTTGAGTCATGCTCATGACGAATACTCCCAGAACAGAAAACTAAACTGACACTTAAACTAAACAGTTTCAAACCATAAACGCTCAACTCAAAACAAGCACGCCGACTCTGGAAACGAAGTGAAAGTAAACTGAACTGAAAAGAAAACAGTAAGCTGAGCAAAAATGTGAACTAATACAAACTGAGGTTGAGACCGACCTTTGCGGGGAAACACTGCAAACACTGGAAGCAACAGGCAAAGCACTCAGATTGATTTTTTTTTTTTTCATTTGTTTGTTTTTTTCTGCAATGTGTTTCATAGTACGCTAACACTAGTTTCTTGACATCTAATGAGTCTTCAAACTCGCTCAGCTGATACTTAAACACATTGTTTCCTTGATTGTATTTTGTCATTATGTGAAGTGACACGCCTTTCACCAAACCAGTCCCTGCTTTGTCTTTGTTGTGTTTTGCCTTTTCCTTTTTTTTTTATTCCCTTCTAGCATTTCAGTCTAATTAAAATCTTCTTCTTAAATGTTCAATGCTTTTCATTTTCAGAATTCCCAAAAGTGACAAAGCTCGGCCTGTTTATCAAACCCAAACATGAGTTTGGCATCTGTAAGTGGTTTAAATTCAGAACAATTTGAGCTACAGAGACCACTCATAAATTATCGCTAACATAGTCTTAGGTAAGGTGTCCAAATCATGATGTTAAAGATGACCTATGATGCTTTTCTTTATTTTCTGTCATATCTACATATTATACACAATAACAGGGCAGGGGAAGGAAACTAATTTGGGTTGTTTAGACAAATGAGGTAACTGATGGCACAAAGATCCAGGTTAAGATAAATAATGATGAACTTTAAAGCATGCAAAGCTATTTCAGTATATTCCATATATACAGTGCTGAAAATAAGGATGGTGGGTCCTCTTAAAATAGTCTGATTTTGCTTTGCATTCATATTGTTAGCAGACAAATTATTGTGGTACAGTTGTGGTCAGAAGTTTACATACACTGACCATGGGCATGAAAGTCATGCAATGTCAAACAAGACAAAGATTGAGCTATTTGACCACAGTAACAAGAGGCATGTTAGGAGGAGTAAAGACAAGGCAAAACACTGTACACGCTGCCAAGCATGGTGGTGGTAGCATCATGCTCTGGGGCTTTTATTTGCCAGTGGTGCTGGTAAATTGCTGGTAAAGTCGATTAAAATATTCAACTTCACCTGAAATGAATAGCTAGACAGTTGAAACTTGGAAACAACTGGGGGCTCTAGCCAGGACAATGAGCCCAAGCCCACGTCAAAACTTCTCAAAGCCCTAACGTCAACAATATTATTGAAAATTTGTGGACGTGGCTTAAAAGCCAAGCTACTGCCAGGAAACCAACTAATTTAAATAAATTCTGCCAAACAAGATGAGTGATCAAATATCCACCCAGAATTATGCCAGAAGCTTCTTGATGGCTTCCAAGAGCATCTGGTTGAAGTGCAACTTGCTAAGAGACATTTAATCAAATATTAGTGGGGGTGCATGCATATATTTGAGCCTCCATGTATACTTTTAACCCAGTAAGGACCCCAATTATAGAAAATTCAAACTTGTGCACCTGAATCTTGTTATTATAGTCATTAAAGATGTATGCTATACAATAACTCCACCCTAAAAAGAACAGTTAAACAAATTAATTTAAAGCCCAAAATGAATACAACATTCATGCCCACAATGAGTGTATGCAAACGTTTTACTACAACGGTAAAGTAGTGATATTTGAGCAGCAGTTACTACTGTGTTTTCATCTTTGTTCTTCATAGTACTAATGTACGCAGACAGCTGTAGACACAACGTGTTTCAGGGTTGAACGGTGAATTGTCTGATTTAACTTGGAACGGGTACAGGATCCTGCAGCAGGCTTGACAGACGGTAGTAATGTGATCTTGTTCAGTGGCTTCACACAGCTCTGTGTTTCCTGCTGTGGTTCAAACTCTCAGTTCCTCTCCATTTCTCCAGATATGACGGGAACTCTCTCCTCAGCAGTATCGAATGTTACGACCCAGTTATCGACTCTTGGGAAGTTGTTACCTCGATGGCGACCCAGCGGTGTGACGCGGGCGTCTGTGTTCTACGAGAAAAGTGACGTTTGCCAAGAACCACAACAGGAAAAGCAAGCAAGCGGGAGGGCAGGCAGCTAAACTGTGCTTAAATGTTAAATGCCTCTAAAACGCAGCCGCAAAGGGAGATGTCTGTTCACCAGTATGCAAATAGATACCCTCAAAAGATTATGAAGTGCAGCAGTTTGGGCTGCCTCCTCCAAAGGACGGTTAACCCTCCGCGACTCGGACCGTGCTACAGAGATTCAGCTTCACCGTGGTAGACTTCACCTCAAAAGAGGCCTCCAAGGAGCCCATCAGGACGTGCATGACTCTCTTCTGTGGTACTTGTGTCTGTCGTTACCTGTGAGATTATTTTTTCAGTTTGTCTTCAAAGTGCAATATATTTCTACTCATAAGAAAACAAACACAATGGAGCAGATTCAGGCTCCAGTTGCTGCTATATGCCTTATGACATTGGCCTACATCAAGCGGTGAGCATCCACGTTGCCTCCCATTTGACTTTGATGGTTGTTGCCCTACATTAGCTTGTTATCGGGTGAACTCATTAGGCATTTGCAACGTCATTAATGAGTCAGTAATTCAACCCCTACCTGTAAACAGTGCTATTTAATTAAAATCACTTTAATATGTTTCATACATATTCTCTCTTTCTCTCTCAGAAGATATATTTAGAGATGTTTTTGTTTTAGAAAATGACTGATTTGTACCCATTGGTTCTTGATTCATTTGTTCTTCGATTTGGCAACTTTGAAAAATCAAGTATGAGGTGCTTGTAATTTATTTTTCTTTCCTCAGAGTATAGATTTGGATGTAAATGTATGATACACTCCTAACATCACGGTTGCCTGGGAAGTAAATAAACACATTGAGAACCAGTTAAGATTATCTGTGGTACATCTGAACCACCTGTGGACAGAGAAGACAAATTTGCTGAGGAAGGTTTCATGACTGCATGGGAGCCACAGTGAAATCTTCTAAATACTGAGAAGAGTATTTGCTTCCTTCATTACCGCCTTTAGCGGATACATTGGGCCGTCCATTATAAAAGGAAAAGCGATGATGCCATTACACATCTCATAAAAGTGCACCATCTGTCATTATTCAAAAAAGTGATTTTTTTTTTTTTATAGCCCACTATCACCTATCAACTGACAGGTGGCACAGATCACATAAATATTAATTATGGATACGTTTTAGATTTCACTTCAGACATATTTTAACTTTCCAACACCGTAAAGCCACAGGTGAGCTGTGAAATTATCATATATGACTTAATGTCTTACATTTTTGACGTACACAAACAACATAAATTAATATATTTTAAAAATGAGACGAGGAATATTTAAATGATCATTAAAGCTAACAAAAAAATTGCTCTATTGTTGCCTTTGCAATTATTCGTTATTCTAACTTAAGTTAGAATATACTACCTATTGTGAGTGTAACTGAAATCACTGCACAGGATGCACTTCCAACTACGGTACTTATAAAATCTCCTTAACATCTTTCCCTGACTTCATGACATTTTCTATCAAAGTTTTGGAAAAAATTATTCGAAAAAAGAGGTTGGAGGCAATTTATAGCTTATCTGGCTGAAGGACTGATGAGCTTATGCAACTGCGAGGCAACATCATATAACCAACAAGAGCACTCAGAGACCAGCACCTCCCCCCTCCGAAGAGCAAGGTCTATACTAAAACTTTGATGTTTTTATTGCAACATGCTGATGTCTGACCTTTGACCTATGACCTTGAAGCATTGTATTATCTTTACCCATATGTTTGGAGCAGAATTGGCTGAAATTTTTGGCTGCTAAAAGCTATAAAAACGTATATTTTTAAGATATATTCATGCATGCAATTTCGTAAAGCTTTACGGCATCATTGTGACGTTGTACTAACATGTGTTGTACAGCTGTACATATTATTCGATGTGGTCTCTTGGAATTGTTTTTCAAGGTCAACTATTTCCTTGGGCGCTAACAATGAAGGTCAAGGCCAAATGCTTAGCCAGTCTAGGTACTCATGCCCCCCAAGGCGTAGTATAGTGTTGTGACGTTTGAAGACGGTCCATAAAAAAGTAATATGAAGTTTTTACTGATGTTCACATTTTAAGCTTCTCTAGCGGAGACCCTTTAAAATGTTGAAATATCTGGATTATGTCAACATTAAATGTGCCTCAAATGTCACATGAAGAGGTGAGTGCCAGCTAACAGTATAAGATAAGTAAGTATTTCTTTGAACTGTGAATCATTCACAGTTACTCTACTGGAAGAAGAGCATAAAAGGACAAAAGAGAGTAGCAGAGTACCAGGACCACTCAGGGGAAGCTGTTGGAAATCAGAGTTTTTTAATATGCGGCACTTAAAATGTTCTACATTAAAAAAGAAAAGGAAGAAAACCACTGTTTTATTAGTATTAATTAATATATTGTGTTAATGTATAAAAAATGTTTAGGTTTTGAGGATGTTTGGCTGTGGGTCCAATGTCTGTGATGGTTGCGAATGGGAAGGCGTCAAACTTTTAAAACTTGAAAATGTTAGTACATAACATAATTTGATGATATACTGAGGAGAACAGCTGTCTGCAGTCAAAACCACAGACAGTAAAAATGATGGATGTAACTTTTGGGTGGCTTCTCGGAGAATTATCCTCATGTTTGATCTGTGTGATGACATTACTGGTGAGTTTCCTGATGAGTCTTATTCCCTTCTCAGATGGAATGGACATTTTGACTTTCTTCCTTCCTTGATAGCATCCGATGACAAAGCATTTTTGACACAAAAAGGTATTTGCCGTATGATTTGCTACAGGAGGGCGGTAGCCCAGATGGTATGAAGAGAGTAGTAACGTACAGAAAAGGCAGTGGGTCACTGGAGATCAGCGCTTAAAGGAGACTGGCTTCTATTGGAGACCGGCATCTATTTGTCATGACATGTTTTCAAACCCGGCATTTATTAGAAACGGGCATCAATATGAGACAGGCCACTACTAGCAGATATACGGTATATACACTACAGGTATATGGACAAAAGTTCTGGGTCACCTACACACCTATAGGAGCTGCTCAGCTGTGGAAACCCATGCTATGAAGCTCCTGGTAAACCATCTTTGTTCTGATGTTAAGACCAGAGGAGATGTGGAGCCCTGCAGTTATTGAGTCAGCAGAGTGTTGTATGTGTATGTGTGTTGCATGAGTCACTCTGGTGGCTAAACACTTTCACTTTGGAATTATAATGCTTACAGTTAGGTGTAGAATAGCTGGGAGGGAAGAAATTTCACAACCAGACTTGATGCAGTGGTGCTACTGGTCTCTCGCCTTTCAAAGTGTCCCTAGGTTACCAGCCGCCTCTGTTTCTGGGGGTAGAGGTGGATCTCGCTGTTCCATTCATCCAACACCACCTACACTGTGGGCCTCCTCCCAACTGCTTTTGAGTCCACTCCCACCTACTGGCCTTCTGGCCTATGACAGCATTGTGTCACTGACTAATGATTAATAATAGACTAATGTCCATGTTGGCACTGAATTACAAATTAAAAATAAATAAATAACTGACACAAGTCAGTTATCAAGACTCAGTTGTATTCGTGGACTTGCAGGTCCTCTACCATCAGCCAGGGGCTGCTGCAGCACCTTTAGCACCCGTGTTCACCCAGGTTTTGATATTATACAGTAGTTATTGCTTTAGGTTATAATGTGTGACTTTTTGTTATACACTGCAACTATGCGTGCAAGTAAAAGTTTGGTAGTAAATAAATTACTCATTGAGACTGTAAGCCTAGCAACACAATAACAGCATTTTATTGTTAATTATTGCTAATTTAAACTATTAAAAATGACTCTTTAGGTACTATAGTAGTTACCAAACTAGGGATTGGGCACCTCTAAAGCATCATGATATTATCTGGTAGAAAGAAAAAGATGAATATCTCCTAAACAGACCATTTTGTAAAATGTCAAATTAATACATTAAAAAGAAAAATGGTGGCGTTAAAAAGTTACAAAGTGGAAATGTCCAGCTACTAAAAAAAGACAATTAATTACTTTGTTTGCACACTAATGTACTGCTATATGTTATTTTACTGTTCTAATGCTGGTAGTTTAGCTCAAAACCCTTACAGAGCCCAGCCTCTCATAGCTGTTTGGTTTTGGGGGAGTTTTCAGACTCACATTCACCAACAGTAATTCTGGTAATATCTCTAACAATAGGTGCTTTTCCCACCACTGAATATGTTTATTTGAGAAAAGAAATGCTATCTGACAGATATCTGAAGCTTTGATTTGATGAATGCTAAAGAGAGCAATTGGATACTGCTGAAAGAGTGCTTTTTCAAAAGCAGGATCATTTCAACAGATTTTTTTTTTTTTAATAAAAGAGAAATATTAGATTTCATGGCACAAATGTGAGGAAGATACTCTCTTGCAGAGATAATTAACAGACAATGTATGAGAACACAAACCTGAGGATATTTTTGCAGTACATCCTAATCTTAAGGTTCTTGGTTGTTATGTATGTACATTTTGTTGGTATGTGTGTGCATTTTTCCTTTTTGCTGCTGTGACGCAACAATTTCCCCTATGATCGATTGATCTGTCTGTCTGTCTGACTGACTGACTAACTAAAAGGTTTTTCATGTATGCAAAATACCAAATGTTTTATGTCACAGACAGTGCATCTTGAGATTCTCCGTTTATTTTTGTTTTGTATACATTTCTCTTCCGGGCAGCACGGTGGTTAGCACTGTTGCCTCACAGCAAGAAGGTCCTGAGCCATCAGGCCGGGGTTTTTCTGTGTGGAGTTTGCATGTTCTCCCCGTGTTTACGCCAGTACTTCGGCTTCCGTTTGTGGGGATAGGTGAATTGGAAACACTAATTGCCCGTAGGTGTGAATATGAGTGTCTGTCTATATTTGTTATCCCTGCGACAGACTGGCAACCTGTTCAGGTGTACCCCACCTCTCGCCCAAGACAGCTGGGATAGGCTCCAGCGACCCTGAAAAGGATAACATGGACATTTCTCTTCACTCCACATGTTTTCAGAGGCAAAATTTAGTATTCTTTAACTCCTCTGTACTGATTTGACACAATAATGTGAAAAATACATTTTTCACAGGGCTCTGTTCAACATTAGAAAAGTACACTCCATGACTCAGAACCTAGTAGAACCACCTTTAGCAGAAATAACTTGAAGTACTTGTTTTCTGTATGACCTTATCTGTCTCTCACATCGTTGTGGAGGAATTTTGTCCCACCCTTCTTTACAATGTTTTTTCAGTTCATTAAGGTTTGCAGGTATTTGTTTATGCACAGCTATATGGGCCTCAAATTTTATTCTTGAATACTTTGGTATACAGAAGAGTTCAAGCTCAACTCAGTGACTTCAAGGTGGCCTGTGGCTGCAAAACAAGCCTGAAATCATCACCCCTCCACTTCTGTGCTGACAGTTGGTATGAGGTGTTTGTGTTGATATGCTGTGTTGGGTTTTTGCCAAATGTGACATTGTACATTCTGGCCTAACATCTCTGTTTTCGTCTCATATGTCCAGAGGACTTTGTTCCAGAAGACTTGTTTTGTTCTAAAATACCTTTGCAAGCTGTGCTGCCTTGTTCCTTTTAGAGTGACCAGCCTTTTTCAGGCCATTATTGTAGCAAAACCACTTGTACATGTGTATCTTAATCCACATGTGTGTATTTCGATCTGTGCAGAGATTTGTGTGTGCGTATCCCAAACAGCAACAGTTCCATTTTTTAGATCATTGCTTGTGTCTCTCTTCTTTGCCATTGTGTTAACCCACACCTGAATGCTCCAGACCAGTAAACCACCAGCCTTCTGCTTTTATGGTGGAACTCACACCTGCTGATGCTCAGTTAACCGAGTGTATTTGTTTATCAGCAGCTGGCTACTACTTACTGAAGGTTTACCAGGTTAAATTCAGCAGTATAACCAAAAAGATTTTTCCCTCTTAAATTGTTTTAAATGTTTGTTTTCAGGTTAAAAGGGAAAAATGATTGATAGACCTGTGTCTTCTTTTTCTAAACCAATGTTCAGACTACTCATATTTATCATCTGACCCTTTGGAGGGGCTAAGTAGTTAAATAGCTAATGTAGCCAACACATGCGGACATTATTATACATGCATTATAGTTTTGATCACTGTTTCCCTTCAGTAGAATTTGAACGCACACTTTAATGTCTATTATTTTTTTTCATTCTGCTAAACAAAGGAGCCAAAGAGCTGAAATCAAAAGAAAATTGTATAACTTTATAAAACAGAGAGTTGTTTGCAGACAGGTTTTGCTTTACCAAGTGGGAAAATGTGAACAAACTTGTCAAAGATGACAAGCGTGTCTGATTTTCTGTCCAAATGCCGTTTCTTCTACAAGTAACAACAAGCCAGAAAAGTGTTTCTAAAACAACATTTTGAGACAGAACTGGCTTAATGGGGGAGGAAAGCTTTCATCCCTCCCTCCGTACATCAGTCTTCTCCCTCCTCCCAAAGCCCTGAATCAGCACCTTCAGACAGACCCAACTGAGAGGCGTCTGCACGTATAAAGAGCGGCGGGCGTCAGGCGAGACAGAACCGAGCTGTGCTGGCAGAGACGCGTTACTCGTCCCGGGACGCAGCAGAGGAATTACACAGTCTGTGTCTGTCCAGAGCCTCACTGACAGTCGCTAAACTTCAGGTACTCCAAAACAGAAGCTGCTGTTAAAATCATCTGGAGCAACATGGTAAGGGATTCTCTGGAAATCTACAAACTTTAATATTTGGTTTTTAATACATAAAAATGGCTTTTTCCTCAATGACCCCCGCTCTGCACACGCAGTCTGCGCTGAATGCATTCGTTCTGTCGCTCACATTATTTTTTTAATCATATTTTCAAGGACTTATACTCTGAAGACGGTACAAGTCAATACACTTATATTTTTATTGTTTCCAGACCACTTGAATAAAGACCTTTCTTTCCCTTTTTAATTCAAACCCACATTGAGTGCTTGGACCTGGATGCATCATAATTTTGGTCACGATCTTAAAGTTTTCTTTTATTCTTCCTATCAGGTGGTTTAATCTGCAGTTTGTAGTCTACTTATTGGTTCATATTTAAGATTTGGTGCGCTTTTATCATGCGTGTTTTAGCGTTCATGTTCTCTATTGTCTCCCTATGACTTTAAAACTGTCACTCAACAGTAAAAACTCATCTAAGGGGATGTTCTGCCTCTGGGTAAAACGAGCTGAAATTTTCAACATGCTGAAACACGACTGGAAGATTTTGGAAGATGCACCAGTGAAGTGTTGAAATGAGCGTGGCCTGTTTTTCAGTATTGTTTACACCTAACAATAGAGCGAGCAGGGGCACAAATATGACACACAAGGAAGCGTATTAGGAGATGTTCGTGCTTTGAGCTCTTAACAGCAGTGTAAAGTAAAATAGCTTGAATTCTAAGCCAAATTATGAAATCTAATTACTTTAAATATTATTTGATTTATAAATAAGTGGGTTAATTTATGCTGAATGACATATTTTACTTTCCGCACAATTTAAAATGGAGCAATTTTGTGTATTCTTATATACTCACATAGTATTTCTTTATTTTAGTATTTGAATGTTTTTCTTTTCTTGCAGATGTTTCATTTTAGCTTAAGTTAGGATTTTACATCTTCAGTTTTTGTGAATTAGAGTAACTGGACGGCTTTTAGCATTTCATTATAATGTGAACAATTAAGTTTAAGCAACTAATCAAATAGTCATATTTTGATTTATGGACACTTGAACTTTCTGCCTACATTTTTATTTTAAAAAATCCCAAAATAAAGAAAAATAAACAAACAAAAATTACAACAAATGTGATTCAAACAACAAAACGTTTTTCTCCAAAGTAAAACTTTTTTCTTTTCTTTTTTTTTTTTTTTAAATTTGGTGATAATTAAATTTAAACACTGGTCACATTTTCTGTTTTGCTCCTGGTTTAGATAATTGGTTTCACAGCAGTAAAGGAAACAAGTCTGTTTTTCCCTATGTGAGAGATTTGAATGCATTTTCTTTGTATTTTTGGCTTTTTGTATTTTGGCTTATTAATACATTTATTATTTTATAAACCTTTTACTCTGCTCGAGTAAAATTTCAACAAAACTGTTTAAAAAAAAAAAGATCTCAGTAATTTTCCTTTGGCTCAGAACAAAACCTCTTTGGGTGTTGCCAGAAATTCCTCTATGCAGAAAAAAACACCCTAATTAACTTTCTCTGGTACTTAAAAAAAACAACAAAAAAAAACTTTTATTGTGTGCTACGGTGCTGAGCACCTTTATCTAAAATTAGTCTGACTTCAAAAATGCATCAAGCATGACAAAAAAAAGTGCAGATTTTAAGCTAACTTGTCTTCTAAAGCTCCTTTGTTTGTAAATCAGAAGGATGGTGTCATGTCGTGTCGTCCAGTTGGCGTCTGTGCTGATGTATACTTTGTGTCTGTGATAAACTTCCATCTTCATCTTCTTCTTCACAGAGGGAGTGCATCTCTATCCATGTGGGCCAAGCAGGTGTCCAGACGGGAAATGCCTGCTGGGAGCTCTTCTGCCTGGAGCATGGTGTTGGGCCTGATGGCGTCTTCCTGGACACTCCAGCTGAACCAAATTCTCGAGAAGATCCTTTCAACACTTTCTTCAACACTGGGAGCACTGGGCGTCATGTTCCACGAGCGATATACGTGGACCTGGAGCCCACTGTGGTTGGTGAGCAGCTTTGATTACCTGCTTATTTTTTCCCTCCTCATTTCTTTTTTTTTTATTAACATTCGAGGTGTCCAATTAACTGTGGTCATAAGTATCAGGTGTGATGCATTTCAATCCACATGAGCCATGTGCAGTTAAGACTGGTATCCAGGCAACAAGTGCAGTCGTGAGTCCTTCACCTTTTATTGAATGGATATTATGTAAACAGCTGGATGTAGAGTGCAATATTCGCTGGATTTCAGCAGGGAAAGAACATTTTCTTTCATTATGTCTCGACCTTTTTCCAGAATATTAGTCTGGAAACTATAGTGCAGTTCACTTGGTTGCTACATTTTAAAGCCTTCAGATCTCAACTGTTAAAATATAGTAAAATGATGGGATTAACATATTGATGTGTAACAAAAACAAGACAAAAAAAAAGAGTGAGTCATTTATTAGGCTGAAAACCCATTAAAAGATCCAAAATAAGAAAAAGAGCAAAGGTAAACAGTCCAAAAGACAAAAATACAAACAAAACAATGAAAAGAAAACTGTGAGGAAAACATGATTATGCAATTTGAACTGAAAGGCAGGGCTATTTATACACATACATTTATACACTGAGGGCTGATGAGGGGAGAAACACAGCTCAGTAACAAGGAACAGGGGAACTTAATCAAGGATAAAGAAGCAGGGAAAGTAAACGAAGTGAACACTGAGATAAGATACCAGCACACTAGGAAACAAGGGACCACACCCAAAGAATGCTAATCAAGACACTTCAGCAAAAACATGAAAATCAAATGTAATAGTACATCTATGGACCAAACACAATACTAAATAGCAATTCAAAGTTTAAAAAAAACTACAAAAAAACCCCCCTCAAAATTCAGGGGCTAAGATCTAATGACCTAATGACCTAAAGTGGAGATGAGTCAGCTCTGAATGTGATCTTTCCTTCCAGATGAAGTAAGGGTCGGAAAGTACAGGCAGCTCTTCCACCCTGAGCAGCTGATCTCTGGAAAAGAAGATGCAGCCAACAACTATGCTCGAGGTCATTACACTGTCGGGAAAGAAATCATTGATGGAGTCATGGAGCGCATCCGTAAAATGGTTAGTAAGTTTATCAGTTTATCAGTATGGGTAATGGTGCTCTTATAATAGTTTTATTAATAAAAAATATTCATAAAATCTTTTTTTATTATTTGGACTATTTAATTATGTTTTCTTTTTTTTTCTCTGGTTATGCATTCATTCATTTGAAGTTCAGTGACTGTAATTTCAACAATTTAGTTTTTGTTTGTGTGTGTGTGTGTGTGTGTGGGGGGGGGGGAGTTTTTTTTG
>VURO01024841.1:19496-31489 GCA_015108175.1 Pelvicachromis taeniatus
ATTTTAAAAATTTTTTTTTTTTTTTTTTGTTTTTTGTTGTGTGGGGGGGGGGGGGTTAAATATAGTTTATCTATATTACTGGACTCACAGTTTAAAATCACCCTTGTTCATTTGATGCCATTGCCTCTTTCAGAAACAAACCTTTTAAGCTCTTCTCGCGTTAAGGTGACTCCTCTCAAACAGCAGCTGTGCTCCTATTGTTACAGCAAATACATGACATGGAATAAGGAGAAGCATCATAATTCCCCTTTAAATTAATGATGTGACATTTAAGGTGAATACCCTGCTTCCTTTCTAGGTTTGAATCAGATGAGAAGTTGAGGAGGTAACTCTAGTTTACCAGTTCTACTGGCATCAGTTACCCAGGTCCCCCTCCCTGTGCATCTTAACCTCACAACATAGCTTGTTATAGCTTGTGTTTAAGAAATTGCTGCACCACCTTTGGCACAACCCCATAAAACCTGTTTGCACCAGTATAAAATAATAATTAGCAGAATTTAATAGAACTGGTTTTACTACACTAATAAAATTTTCAGCCTTTAGGCTACGCCAAGCTAACAGGCAGGAGGGTTTTGATTCATATTGAACGGACGGTAAGTGAGTGATATTGAATTCAATTCCAGGAATAAGGCAAATGAGTGCAATTTGAAAACCAGTCAGTCTTGCTGATTTGCTGCTCCAAGAATCTGCACTGCAGTTAATGTTTTATTTTAGTTTATTATTAATCATTTTCGGATTGGTACACTTTCTAGCTGAAAGCAGCCAACGACAGACAACTTTAACGTTTATTCGTGGGTGTTTTTATGTTTAAGGCTTTTGTTTTTATATTGTCAGCACTTTAGTGGTTCACCATTGCAAAGCCAGGGACAGATTATCACATGTATGGGGAGAATAAGAAATAAGAAATTTAAAAGTTTATTAATGATCTATAAATTCCAACACGCTGTTTTCTTTTTAATAGGGTTTCTATTTTCTTTCATGCTCATCACATTGTCCTTATCTGCAGATGGAGTTTTCTGGCTTCTTTCAATTATCATTCTCCAACAGAGACTGGGGTCATTACACCCCCTGTCATCAGCATTACACGTAGGCAGACTCTTAGTTAATTCTATACATGATGAAGACTATAATATCTGGTGGAAAGCCTTAAGAATATTCTACTCAAAGCTTGCCATTACCCACACATGGCGGGCTTGTTAACAAACAAATGCTTATAATGTGAGCAGTTATGAGCATGGGTTCAATAACTGTTTTAAATAAATAACTGGTTTGTTCAAAATCCAAATTATTAGGCAATAATTCATCTTAACACTGGTAGATTCCAAGTAATGTCAAAACTCAGGCATCAAAGTGAAATACAGTAGAAGAAAATATTTCAAGTTAACCAGATTGGTGGCTTGCTTCAGTGCTCATTAACAGTATCTGAGCTACTTGTTGTTTAGTTTCCACAAGTTTTTCTTATAGTGAAGCTGTTTGGCCCCATATAAAATCCTACATAGCTTTGAGTTAGTGCATGCTGATTGGTCTGTTAAGGGAGATAAACTCCCACAATAGTTTCCAAATAATAGCTAGAAGTTAGAAATGTATTTTAACTTCAACAGAAATGCATGTGTGTGTAGGAAGCAGTTGGTTTTGGTGGTTGATAGTGACTGCCATCGGGAGGCCGCCGCTGCTATTTCTTCTGCTTGTGCTGCTAAAATCAAAACTGCAGATGCTGCAGACTGGCTTGTGGTGATGTGATGTCCACACATGTGGTTTGGTACAACTGAAACCTGTAAGAAATTGAAAAATTGAACTATTTCTATTGTGTTGACCAGTTCTATAAAAATGAACCAGTTCTAATTCAATTTAGTTTTATTTATATAGCACCGGTTCACAACAACAGTCACCTCGAGGTGCTTTATATTGTAAAGCAAAGACTCTACAATTTCAGAAAGAAACTCCCTATCAGTAAGCACTTGCCTTACTTACCTGTTTGATAAACTGTATTAAATATGGCCATAGCTGCTTTCATACTCAAAACTCTTGTGTCTCGTCAGACCGACCAGTGCACCGGCCTGCAGGGTTTCCTCGTCTTTCACAGTTTTGGAGGCGGTACCGGCTCTGGCTTCACCTCTCTGCTAATGGAGCGTCTTTCACTCGATTACGGCAAGAAATCCAAGTTGGAGTTTGCTGTTTATCCTGCTCCTCAAGTGTCCACGGCAGTGGTGGAGCCCTACAATGCCATCCTGACCACCCACACCACCCTGGAGCACTCTGACTGTGCCTTCATGGTTGATAATGAGGCCATCTACGACATCTGTCATCGTAATATAGACATTGAGAGTCCTGGTTACATCAACCTCAACAGACTGATTGGTCAGATTGTCTCCTCAATCACAGCCTCTCTTCGTTTTGATGGCGCCCTCAATGTGGATTTGATGGAGTTCCAGACAAACCTGGTCCCATTTCCTCGAATTCACTTCCCTCTGGTTACCTACTCACCAATCATCTCTGCTGAGAAGGCGTACCACGAGCAGCTGACTGTGTCTGAGATTACCAGTGCTTGCTTTGAACCGACCAACCAGATGGTCAAGTGTGATCCTCGTAACGGCAAGTACATGGCATGCTGCATGCTGTACCGAGGCGATGTCATCCCAAAGGATGTGAACGCTGCCATTGCAAATATCAAGACCCGGCGCTCCATTCAGTTTGTTGATTGGTGCCCCACTGGCTTCAAGGTTAGTAGCCATAAAAGACATTATAAAAGATGGATGTTATGAAGTTCTGTTTTGAAACTTCAAGCTGAACACATTACCATCTTGGTGTTTTAAAACAGGAAATGGTGAGCAAGCGGTTGATCTGAATGAGAAATCTCTGATCGCAAATTGATTTGCCTGTGAACATACCCTGAAGAGCCCTCAATTCTGACCTCAATGATGTCCATAATTTACTAAATGGACATCATATTTTATCTGAAATCAGTAATTGAACTCACAAAGTCATCAGGAAAAGCTAAGATGGCCGTGTGGACATCAACCTTAGCTTTAGCACTTTTTCATACAGAGTAATCCAAACCACACAGCAACATGTTAACAGCTAACTTACTATTGTGGATGCATCGTCTCAGAAGTTCTCTTGACTGAGGTTTTAGGAGTCTTCTTCCTTCCATTCCATCCTGTGGATCAGCGTGAGGAAAAGAAACACAACTCACAACATTTTCTATTGTGAGCTCCAATAGGTTGTCTATGGTTGTCTCTGATCATGAACACCACACTCACTATGCACCAGTCCAACACACTGGGTTGCTGAGTGTTTTAATGCAAACTTTAAATGACACAGTTGGTCTGTCTACCTTAGTTTGTTTTGCAGGTCATTCCACATGAACGAAACATAACTTCACATCATGTACGGATCCAGTCCGTGCATGATGTGTGAAGTTATCGAATGATGACTTACATGTAAGTTTATCATGTAAGTTTATCAAATACCACTGAACAGTTCTTACCTATAAATGAAGTTAGGTAGAGCTGCTGGAAATGGCTATGGTGCTATAAACTATGTAACTTTCATCTTTTTGTATGCAATAACCCCCAATGATTGATACACTATTGAGATTTCCTTTTATCTGTTACTGTTACTGCTCAAATAGGTTTGATGTTTAAAGGCTTGATGTGAATGAATAACTCCCCTGAAATGTCTTAAACCAATTATAAGAAGCCTGTTTTGAAAATGTAAAGAGTAGAAAGTACTGCTATTGGTCTTAAAATGAGTAAGAGTACAAAGTTGTGTGAAAAAGATACTCAAGTAAAGTACAGAAACTTAAGTATGGTAATGAAATATTTGTACTGTGTTACCTACCACCTCTGCAAACTGTTCAGAGCTACTTCCTACTACTGCCTTATTCACCACAGCAAGTGGCACAATTGCAGATTTTTATGCTTGGTTCCCTTCAACTAACAGGATTTGTATCTCCTCCCAGAATTTAACTGTTAGGCAAATGTGTAAACCACTAGACTATGGAGCCAGTAACTTCTCACTCTGCTTAACCTCATAAATCCATTTTCCATGGTTGCCTGGATGTTAATCTTTAACGCCTGAAAGAACAGGAGAGAGACTTTTGACTGTTTTTTAACCCTAAGTGGTTCCTCTGTGGTTGTTTGCTTTAATGAACTGAAGGAGCTTTTGAACCCAGAAATGCCTTATAATGTCAGATGTAGTCAATAGTCACACAGATGTGTAGCAAGTAAAAGATGTCCTTTTCACATTACAGGCGAACATTCTCCATTTCTGGTTTGCATTTCACTTTTTCAGTTTTCACTACCGTTTGACGATTAGTTGGTGACTGTTTGCAGACAAGTCGGTATCTTCCGCGCCAAAAATGAGTGGCTGCTGAGATCGACCAAAGCAATCATAGCTGCAACTTCCTGTAGCCACTTGCCAGCCGGTCAGGGATTACATATTTTTCCCTAGCGATTAGTAGTTGGTAGGAGGTCACCAACACGTCTCTAGGCCTGTGTAACTGAGTACACCTTAAGATACGTCATGTTTCTGACTTTTAACTTTTTCTTCACAGGTCGGCATTAATTACCAGCCTCCAACTGCAGTTCCTGGTGGAGACCTGGCCAAGGTCCAGAGGGCTGTGTGCATGCTGAGCAACACCACTGCTATTGCAGAAGCCTGGTCTCGTCTTGACCACAAGTTTGACCTGATGTACGCTAAGCGTGCATTCGTCCATTGGTACGTGGGTGAGGGTATGGAGGAGGGAGAGTTTGCAGAGGCCAGAGAGGATCTGGCTTGTTTGGAGAAAGATTACGAGGAGTTGGGCCAAATGAACCCTGACTCTGAAAACGACGAAGAATACTGAAATTTGTAAGGCCTAAAATCTGTGACAGCAAAGCTGTTATTTAATCCTAATTAACCAAAGCGATGCATTTCTCACTGCCATTTTTATAATGCCATTTTTACATGAGCTAAGTTGTGTTTGAATTGTGCTCTGAATAAATTTTGTCTTGGCATATTCTGTGTGAAACTTGTCAGAGACACAGTGGTCTAAGATGGTGACAGGTAACCACATGTGACCCTTTTACAAATCAGGCCGGGGGTCTTTGATGCAAGTCTTTCCACCCCCCTCGTGCTCATATTTCCTGTCTGCTTCTACACTTCACGCAAGGCACTGGTGTGAAACGTTACCCATGACCAATAAGAAGAGCCTATTAGTCAAATAACAGGTTACCCTTTCACTAATTTTCTTCTATGTAAGCAGGGACTTATCCTAGATGCCTTTAGGTGGGAATTGTGTTACACACAGGACAGTTTTCCAGTCCAGTGAGAATGACAACCACACTCACATTTAAAATGACCAATTCACCTGACGTGCAAGTCTTTAGACTGTTGGAGGAAGCAGGAGTACCCAGAGGAAACCCACGCAGGCACAGATAGAACATGCATACGCAAACAAACTCAGCCACTCCCCAGGTTTGAACCCAGAACCTTCTTGCTTTGAAGTACCTTTGCTAACCACTTTACCACCCACTAAAAATAACAGCTTCCTCTCGTTGGGCTGCATGTCCTCTTGAGATGTGTCGTTGGCCTGTGAATAGCAGCCAATCAAACACCATGCAGAGTAACATGCAGCAAGATGGTCAACAGACACAGTGTTCCGGAAACTGAACAGCATACAAAAATATGACTGAAGATCACTGGGACATGTCACCCTCATTGCTTGAGTTTTCACCAAGTGTTATCCTCAATTCTGTCTACGTATTTTTTTTATTTTTATCTACTAGAGTAGCTTTGTATTGTTCACAGATCATAATAATCCTTATTTAAAACGTTTAGCTCTCTCCACTATCCCTTAAAAGCAACTACTTTCTGGTGTTGTCATGACAACATTAGGTGCTCTGGGGCCATATAAGTAAAATTTAATTTAATTGATGTGCTGACCCTTTGAAGGGAAGATGGGTGCTTACATGACCATATTAGAATAATTCCCTGTCATTGACATCATGCAGAGCCAAAAACAGAAAAGAAATTACTAAATAGGGTGTTTACAGGGGGGTGAAACTTGAATACAGTTATTTGCACATACATTAACATCATTATTCAAAACTTCAGCCATGTTAATATAGGCATTCACCATTGTAATAGGATAACAGAAAATAAGGAATTGTATAATAATTCCCATTAAAAAATAAAATAAGAAAATACATAGGTTGCCCATGCAGCGATGCCATTTGTTGCTCCACAGGTGTTGGCGACTGATTTCTTTTTTACATTTCTGTTAAAACACTTTCACAGTGGTCCAGTCATGATGGGACAAAGGTGGGTGGTGGAACACATTTAAATTGTGAAACTGCTGAAAACTTGGACAATTTTCAGTATGTTGAAACTGGTCTGGGTAAGCTGATGTCTTAGTTGGGCAGAAACAAGATTTCGGAACAGGAAGTAAAACAAAGACAACACAGTAAAGTCAGATGTATTAGGGAAGCTTCTTCTTTCAGCTGCTGTATTGATCTGCAACTGTAACGTCCTGTGTCACACCAACCCTCTGCATGTTCTCCTTTACTACTTTATTCGGCTTCCTTTGTCTCATAAATCCCACTATCCCTCCTCTGCACATGTCCAAGCTTTGCTTCCCAAACTTTGTCTCCAAACTGCTCAGCCTGAGCTGTCCCTCTGATGTACTCATTTCTGATCCTGTTCCAGTTTTCCCATAGACTTCCATAGGACTGGAAGGCTTTTTGCAGCCAAAGATATCACCTCCTGGTGGACATTTAAAAGAATGCAATGAATGCAATTCCACGCTGGTTTTATTTTTGAGGAGCTGAAACCCCAACACCCAGTACCTGTAACTTAGCTTTGTTGTTTCTGTACTGTCACCAAGTTACATAAAATTACGAAAATCTTAATTTTTTGGTTTGGACGCAAACCAGTCTCTGCTTTGACAGGTCCCAGGTCCTTTCGGACCTCATCTGGAGTCTTTTATTGGTCTAGTTCCTGTGGAAATGTGTCAGGTTTTTTATGAAGGAGGCAAGAAATTCTGTGATGTTTCTCTTTAGATATGTTTCTCCACTCTTTACTTATCACAGTTGTCTCTGAATAATCGTGTAAACACTGCTGTAAGTCGATTTAGTAATTAAACGGCATTTTCTGGGTTGGAAGGATTTAACATGAGCACAGGCTGGAGCTGCAGCTCCTCTCCAGATTCACTGTGTGTCAGGTGATGTTGGTAAGTAGGCCACAGCGGCTGTACTTCCAAGGAATAAACTGAAATAGGATGTAATCCTGTGCAGAGGTGTTTCCTCAGTTATTTTGTTTCAGATCCTTTTAAGTTGGAGATTCCCACTTATTTTTATTTTTATTAGCTTCACGTTGTCTTTACATAACCACGCTGCACTAATCAGGAACAAGGGAAATAAAAAGATGCCATTACATCTTTTGTATTCACTACTCAGCCATTCCTCACAAGCACGTTTGAAGTTATTTTAAGTGAATTTTCATACATACAGTTTCAATTCAGCATTAATCTCACATCTAACCCCCTTAGTCCCTAAGTGGCTTCCCAGTGACCTGGTGCATATTAATAAGTATATATTTTTTTATTTTGACGTACAGCTATTGAATCTAATTAAATATGTTATTTGCATATGTTAATCAAATATACTCTGTTTTCACATAAATAGGGTAAAAAGGCAACTATGGCCTGGATATGTCTACACTGGTCTCAGGGTTGTTGCTTGTTTTGTTTCTCTGTTTGTTTCGCTTGTATTATAATACTGTGATACATATACAAACACTTTTAATAGATACTTTTGTCTTAGTAATTTCAGAATTAGGCAAAAATAATAATTAAATAATTGAAAAGAGTGTTAATATGAAAGCAAATGGGTTTTTTAATCTCCTTTCAGATGTGCTCAGTAAAAATATTACTATTTCTATTTTTTTCCTCTTTTTCTTTTTAAAACTTCTATTTGTGGCTTTACATCACGTCCACAGAAATCGATATCCTGTATGCTCCCTTTTTTTGACTTCTTAAATTCACTTGCCTAGAGCAGGCATGTCCAAAGTCCGGCGCCTACCTTAAATGCATTATTTATGGCTCCCCACTACAAACAGAATTAATAAAGTGTAATTTCTTTGTTGAGTGTATAAAAGTTTTATTCATGCTCACACAACACACACAACAGTAGGTCTCGTTTTAAAATTAACCTGAGATATTCAGCAGCAAGTTTCATGTAGTTTTATTTTGTCACCATGATTTTTGTGTTAATGATTTTTTTTTTAAAGTATAATGTTCATACGTCAAAAACTAAAACATTGAGAAAGATTGTTGGCCCCTGGGTGATTTTCCATTAATAAATATGGCACTCTTGGAAAAAAGGTTTGGACACCCCTGGCCTAAAGTTTCCTCTATTAAAACCAGCGGTGTCATCTTCTTAGGAAGTGTTAGGGTTAAGTTTAAGGTAGCAGCTGTTAACCTGTTTATTACAGCAGCTGCCACACACAGTACTGTGTAAATGCACTCGTAGATGTTTAGATTGTTATCTGACTAACAGTATAATGAGGGAGGTGGGCAAAATTAAAGCTGCCATGACTCCAACACACACAGCCAGATCCAGGAACAATAATCAGTAAACTGAAAGACAAAGAGCCACAGATGGCACCGGTCCCCACAGAGCTGTGATCCCAACATCATGAAGTCAGTTTGGGATTATGAGACAGCCTAAATCCACAGAGAAACTGGGGCAAGTTTTACTATTGTTTGGTAACACAAAATATTAATTGCATTTATTTATTCATTATTTTTCTTTTAACTGTTTACTCCACTTTGTGTGGAAGTTAACTGATAATAACTACTATTCATGGCAAAGAAACAAGCAGATGTTTTATGAGATACATCCAATCAAACTGCTCTCAGCGTCTATTTAAACAACGAGTCCCGGCAGCCGTTAAAAGTGTCACCTGCACGTATCCCTCCGCGCAAGCGTAAACATAAGTCACTCAGTAAAGAAGAAGGCCGTTTAACGCACCACTTGGTTACGTTATGTTTTTATTATATTTGTAAGCATGAAATTCGTTTGATATTACCCGCAATTCGCTGCCATCTGTTGCAGGCTGATGCTGAAGTGGAAAAAGTAAAGAGTCGTTTCGCTTTTTGGCGTTATTTTGAGCCTGAGGAGCAGATGCATGGTGGCTGCAAGCCAGAGCTATCAAAAGTCATTTAAATTAATCTCAGGCGGGGTTAGACAAAACCATGTAATATTCATGTCAGTTTTAAATAGATATAAGTTGCAAACACAAAGGACATTGAAATATTAACCTTAAAAGCTGATACTTAAACTGCCTTTGGTAAAATCCACAGAAATCAGATGGTGTTGCTTCTTGTGAACACTGAGGGCTTTGAGTCAGTAGTTGCAAAACCGTTTTCCAGCATTTGGGAGTCCAATTAAAACATATATTTCTCTTGTTTAATGAGCACTCCATGTACGAAACAAATGACGTGCAGCCTGAGATGTCTCAGGTGTATTGAGAAATACTTTTTAACCTTAACTTTTGGCTGACCATCATAGATTATGTATTTATTTCACGTTTTAGTGCCAAATATCTTACCCCATCATGGAACAAAACGTCCCCTGAGTTATTTATTGACAAAGCCCTACTCTTGATTACAACAGTGTTTTTTCACCTTTATGATTCAAACAACTTGCTTCATCAGTTTTCACCTGCATAATACTAATATTGCACAAGGAATAGAAAACATTTTATTTACCTAAATATTGACTTCACTGCCAAATTGGTGCCTTGTGGTGGATTGTGGTTCCCGGGCCACGTGTTTGCCACTCCTGTTGTAGGCCATTATGCCATGATGTGGGCTGTCCTGTGCTCAAAAGCATCTTTTGTCCTGTATTCAACTGGCTGCCCCTCCCTGAAAGTGGTTCTGCCTGAGGTTTTCCACTGTCACCAAGCACTTGCTCGTAGTAGTTTCATTGTTGGAGTTTTCTCTGTTTTTTGTAGGGTCTTAACGTTACTATATAAAGTGCCTCTAAGCAACTTTTGTGAATTGGCACTATATAAATAAAACTGAACTGAACTGAACCGCTAACACGCAATGGAGAATCCTGCAATTTCTTTTACATAACTAGTGAGAAAACATTCAAAAGAGGAATTAAATATATTCAAATGCCACAATGACAAAAGGACATGTTTTTATTTATTGTTAGGAGATGAATCATTGTCTGTGTACGTTCTCAGTCATGCAGGTCATGGTAGTCTAAGGAGATTGGAAAGAAGGTGACTGGGCTTCTTTCCAAGCTCCTTAAATGAGTTAAATCATTAGCTTTTACTCATTCTATGAGTGTATGTATGGCATTTTATTTGACAATTATATTGTAATTTGATCTGCAAGTAATTAAATCATTAATAAAACAGTACCTCTGGTTTTTAGTGCAGTGCAAACAAGTAAACTATGAAGTAACAAAGTAAGCCTAAAACACATCACCCTTACAAAATACGGAAGTTAGTTACTTCCTTATTCTAGAAATGAATTAAACATTTTCATATACCTACACTGTTGTTAGTGAATCCCCATATACCGTATATCTTCCATTAGTAGCCTGTCTCTTTTAAACGCCGGTTTCTAATAAACGCCGGTTTGAAAACATGTCACGACAAATAGACACCGGTCTCCAATAGTAGCCGGGCAACCTTTGACCCGGAAGTCCCTCCGCGCTGTCTTTTCGGTCCTCCTGCGTCTCATCATTCGGCCAGCTGTTTCCAATCAGCCGTCATCTACGACCAGCGGCATTTAAGCTGGATGTGCGGCAACCTTCGAAGTGGGATTATTACACTGAACTGGAACTGTCGGCTAGCGAACCTGCTAACTGTGATTTTCTGATCTTTTACGTCCTCTCCTGGAGAGTCGGGCGGAGAGAAGTTTCGGGGAGCACCACTCGTGCACTGGGCTACCACAGACAAGTAGACACACGGGCGCAAAGGAGGAGCACAATTGGGAACTGCATTATTTGTGAACTATTGGAATACGTTTTGGAGCACTGTAAGTAAACGCATTGTATTTTCACCTCAGTCTAAAAACCGCGCCTGGGTCCTCTTTCCCTCTCACTTCCGACAATTCCATCTGAGGAGGGAATAAGAGCTGGTCTCCAACAACCGCCGGTCTCTTTTAAATGCCATGCCTGCCAGATAATTTTTTTAATAAGCGCCCAGGCTACTAAAGGAAGATATACGGTAGTTATATAATCATTACTATTTAATTCATTATCTTTTTTCATAAGGTAGCATAATACACATCACATCTACATAGACAGACAACCCTTCTACTTGAATAAGCTTAAAACATTTCTTTCCGATGAGCCTTTCACCGTTCATGCCATTCACCGTGTGACCTTAGTTAGGCCTGGATCAGGTGATCCTCTGTGATCCCCTTCTTATGGTGCTATAAGCTCAGCTCATGACACATTTCTTCTAATTCACTCTCAATGTACTTATATACCATTGTTGCATGTCATTAACTTTTCTCTACTGCTATCTGTAGTTTTTTTTCCTTCTTTTATGTTAGTGTTTGCTGGGCCAGCAGCGAAAAGAATTTGCTGATGCTGTTGCATCATGAAATTTAAAATGAGTCCTTAATCTCTTGCTTGTAAGTGGCAAAAATTTTAGGGTGGGTGTGAACTTTATTATTATTTTTTAATTACAGCAGCATGCTCTGTGATCCTCTTTTCTGTCTTCTCTTTACCCTCATATCGATGTGACCATTGGCTAACACCAGTCTTCTGGGGGTCTTTTCCTGTTTACAAGAGAGTTCTTCCTCCCCGCAGTTGCCAAGTGCTTGCTGTTAGGGGATACTTAGATTGTTGGGGTTTCTGATATTATAGGGTTTTATCTTACACTAAAAAAAAAAAAAGATAGTGTGGTGTTGTGAAAACTGAATTAAACCAAAATTTCCAAGAGGTCTAATTTTGCCCTAAATTGAAGTGGAGTATATGCTGTTCCAG